>PVIW01005740.1:0-100317 GCA_004026585.1 Noctilio leporinus
CAGAGGAGGCTGACAAAGAGGAAGGGGTAGTGACCAGTGACAGATGGGGGTATGATATTTTTTCTTATCCACACCCATGTTTCCTGGTTCTTCCCAGCTGGCCTCTCACCAGGGCCACAGAATCCTTCTGCTGGCCTACCTTTGTCCACCCTAAATTCTGTTCTAAGTGAATCTTTCTCAGTCAACATGGTTTCTCTTTTAGCAGTTCACAGTTGTTTTCAGAGCCCATGACCAATTGGCCTCAGCATCCTGTTCTAGCTTATGCCTGCCTTCTATTCTTTTATTTATTATGCAAACATTTAGTGGAAAATGCACAACATGATTGGGCTGATCAAGCCACTCTGCTCTCTGTACATTCTTAAATATTCTGTGGCCACTCCTTTCTTCTGCAACTTGCTAATTGATACCTTTTCCTAATCTACTGCTCTTGCACCCACAACACTTGAGGATATTTTATTTTACTTTTGTATGTTCTCCACATTTCCTAGAGTGGCTCCTCACATGTATAAACCCTCAATGAGCATGTGTTAATTAAACGACTTGATAATTAAAGAACTAAGCAATTATACAATACACTGCTTATTGAAACACAGGTTCTTGAAGCAATAGGGAAGAAAACCAGTAAGTTTAATGTTTTTTAAAAGCCTACTTCTTTGCCACTAATTACCTGTTGTACAAAATATTCAGCTTTTTACCCAAAGTCTGTATTGATTGTCTGTCTTTGCATATCAATCATCGATCCCATGATGGATATATTAGAAGATTATATGTCTTTTTATTCTTTCCACACATTTTAGATGTTCAAAAATAATATCAGATTAGTTTGGGGGAGAGGAAGAAGTCAAATTTATCAAAGGCAATATTAACTTTGTCATTAAAGTACATTTATCTCACGTGGCGATCATTTCTTTTATGTGGAAGTATCTATTGAATATCTGCTGTGAGCAGGACTTTGAGGTGCTGTGGGACACAGGCCTCAGGTCCAGTTATCAAAAAGGAACTGTAAGGGTAGATGCAATCAAGACTTTCACATGCAAGTTAAATGTCCCGGTGAGTGACGCGCATCCCAGAGGCTGGGGAAGTCAGGGAAGACAGATGAGAGGCTTAAACTGGGCCAGGAAAGACAACTGGGAGGCAGATGAGCAAAGGGAGAGGCCAAGGCAGGCAGTAACACCTCTGTGCAGTACTTAGAGTTTTTAAACATGATCGTCTTACTGCAGTGCCAAGTGCTAAAATGACTCCTAAAAGTCACCATGGAGAAGAGTGCGTCCTGTGCCCTAGGACTTTTGTAAGCCACAGTGGTTCTTATAATGACCATCGGTTACAATGATTATTGCAGTAACCCAGGCACCAGCCCTAAGCTACCCCAGTCCATGGGCATTTGCCATCATGACCCTGGGACCACAAGCATGACAATGCTGCAGAGCTGCAATTGTCTCACAGACATTCTTACATAAATTCACTGACGCTCTCACAACAGTAGGTGGCAAATGGGAAACCCGAGGATAGGATGCTGTCACTGACACAGTTACCCTGGTCCAGGAAGATTGGCAGAACATCTCCATAAGTTGGTGGTTAGAATTTCTTGTACTTAACAGAATCACTGGATGCCTGAGATTTCTTTGAGAACAACATCTTCATCATCTCTGGGTCCCCAATACCTAGCCCCAGAGCTGGACGAATACAGAGTTGGGGGGTGGTGGGGGAGGTGCTCAATTAATATTTGGAAAGCTAACACATGAGTGAATGGCTGGATGAAGGGGGAACATAATAGTTTACTTATTCATATTTCTAAAACTTGGGGAGAGTTTTGGTTAACAGCAAGGACCTACAGGAGAAGACAATGCTCAGTCTAAGCTGGAGGGTTGGAACAGGTGCTGTGAAGTCCTCTGGACTATGGCCGTACCAGCCTTTACTTGAGAGTTTCTTGTCTTTCTTCTCTTTTCCATTGTGCCGTTGGACAAGTCAGGCCTGCAAAAGGAGAGTGGCAGATTTCAGTCGTCTTGAACCCATCGAGTGTTTTCTTAAGAAAGTGACTTTGCATTGTTTGGAGGCAGGGAGATTTACTGATGCTGAAGCCAAAATTGTGCACAGGAAAGGCTGGGTGTGTGGATTGGAGGCAGACATTACTTCAATGATTTTTGCAGTCTTCTATCTGAAAGTAGAGAAGCAACTGAAAGAATAAAAATAGAAATGAGGAACTGTGATTTAATTAATCAAATTTTGTGGTGTTTTTTTTTTTCAACAATTGATTGTTTTTCAACCCCATTGTCTTAATTTTATGATTGTTCTATTTTTCCTTTTGGCTGCTTTGCTAGATTGAAACAAACAAAATGCACATGAGACTATATCTGATAAATGCAAAACCTAAATGCTATTAGTCAGTCCATTGCAGGCCCATGAGACGGGACAGCTTTGAACTTCATCTGTATAAATGCTCCACTTATACATTTTTATGGCTTGATGTCAGAATTCATTTTAGTTACAAATAGGTCTCTTACCTATTTGGCTAATAAGACCTGCAGACTTTTGGGACCTATTACTCATGTAAACATGGCCCTACTCTCTGGTCAGTTGTTGTGAAATACAATGTTTAACTGAGTAAAGTTGAATTTGAAACCAAGACCATTTTGAGTTTACATCCATTTCACTCAGCTTTGAAAGTATGTCGATTTCCAATGAAAGGAAGGCATCAGGAACTCTATGATTAGTTTACCCAAGTGACACAAAGCCTCAAAGGTTCCAGGAATAGGTTCCAATTAAACCTTGTCACAAACCATTGTAATTCCCACCTCTAAAACCCTCCAGCTCATACCATTACTTTCAACACCTGGAATGTGTCCACATGTGAGACGTATCAGTGAGGTTGAGACTTGTCAACTGGTTACCATCATCTTTATTATTTAAATCCTTTTTTTTTTGTCTTCTGTTTTGTCCAATTAACAGGGAAAATAATTTTCCACGTGTGGTGTTCATTGACCCAATGCAAAGGTCTCTCTGATTTAAATTCTTCTGTTTGGTATCTTCAACCCCCGCTTGAATGACATTGTAATCATCATTGTGTTTTTGAATTTACTAGGAAATTATTTTATGAATTAAAAGTCAGTCTCTGCTTAGAGAATTAGAAAGGGAACAAGTCCCAACGTAGCACAAAAGCAGGATTAAGAGTGACATGTCATAATATTCAACCACAGTAATGTCTCGGAGCAAAAATTTATTGCCAACATTTTTTTGTGTGGAGCCCAGAAGCTATTTTGGTCATTTTCTGATTTCCCTACTGACCTTTTGGGACATTTCCTTCTACTGATGGAACTGTCATTCTGTCACAGGAAAAGACAACAGAGTAATGTAGCATGGTGACTGGCCAAAGCAAGGGCCCCGGCTGGCCTGCCTGGGCAGTTTCAGTAAATTGCTCCTCCTGATTTGAAGGAAGGGAGTGTTACTTAAGGTTTTGAAGTTTCTATAGCACATTTCAGGGCTATTGGTCTGGACATTCAAAATACCTGAGTACAATAAATGTACAGTTTTAAACACTATAGTTCATCAATTCTTTTTAAAATAGCATTAAAAAATTATGCTCTTAGTATGCTTATAGTTGCCATAGCATTAAAAAATTGTGCCCTTAGTATGCTTATAGTTGCCATTGCTTTTAATACGTATTCCTTTTTAAAAAAAGTTTCAGTTGGCCAACGGGTGCCTGGTGATTTTTTTTTTTTCAAAAGATTACAGGACATTCTGTCTGCCTGGGAGAACTCTGGGTGTTACTCTTGGCGACAAAGTGACTTAACAGCTGCACAAATTATGAAAGGATTTTCCTGATTTTGAACCATATTTGCATTACTTTAGTGCCAACGGTTATGTCGTTAACTCTCTTGCCCATTTTAGCCAGAGGCACCTTGATTTTTCACCTGATCATTGTGGAGCTAATCATTTATAAAATATATTTCTTTTCAAAGTGCCATTCAACGTCATTAGATGAGATAAGACCTATAATTATGATAATTACAGCACCTGATAATTAATAGCTTTCACTAACTATCTGTTGCACTTTTATTTTTAAAATATCAACATGGTACACAGAAACACACAGGGACTTTGAAATTTGGGGGGAAAAAAAGCCTGGATTCTATTGCAGTTCAAGTATTAAATTGCTCTCAGATCTTGGGCTACATTTCCCACCTTTCTCTGTCTCTGTATTCCCAGTACTTTTAAGAAATAACTCTCGCTTTCACAGTTGTGTTGACAATTATGTGTGCCAGTATCTGTAAAGTACCTAGCACAGTTCCTAGCATATAATAGTTGCTCAGTAAATATTAGTCTGCACTCACAACTCCCCCTTTCCCAATGCCACCTCCCTTGTAATCCGGAATAGTAAACAGCAAAATAGGAGCCTCGGTTTCCAGCTTGCCCTTTCTCGTCCCATGACCCTAGGCAAATTACTTTATCTCCTTGCAGGTTTCCCTGTCATGTAACAAGTTTGTTGTGAGAATCTAATAAAATACTAGATTGGTAATAACGTTCAAATATGGTGTGTTTGTTCTCTTCATGTAAGCTATTGCCATTGCCGGTAGTAATTTATCAGAGAATAACTGCTGAACGAATGAATGATCTAGTTCCCTACCTCTCTCTCCCCACACTGGCGCAGGGAGGAAAAGCCCATCGAACTCAATATCGAAGACGGGTTCACAGGTACACACATATGGGAACATTTGCCCAACCCATGCAAATCCTGGCAAACACCCTCGTGTGAACATGCAGCAGAACAGCCTTGGGCTAGGCGCTGCTGCCAACACTGCCAAGGAAGGTTCAGACTCTGAGACTCATGGTTGTCAACGACTGACACTCTTCCTTTCGTCTCTTCCAGGAATTTCTATTACATCACCATGTTGCGTGACCCGGTGTCCCGGTACCTGAGCGAGTGGAAACATGTCCAGAGAGGGGCCACGTGGAAAACCTCCCTCCACATGTGTGATGGGAGGAGCCCCACCCCCGACGAGCTCCCCACCTGCTACCCCGGGGACGACTGGTCGGGGGTCAGCCTGCGGGAGTTCATGGACTGCGCCTACAACCTGGCCAACAACCGCCAGGTCCGCATGCTGGCCGACCTCAGCCTGGTGGGCTGCTACAACTTGACTTTCATGAACGAGAGCGAACGCAACGCCATCCTGCTGCAGAGCGCCAAGAACAACCTGAAGAACATGGCCTTCTTCGGGCTCACGGAATTCCAGAGGAAGACGCAGTTCCTCTTCGAGAGGACATTCAACCTCAAGTTCATCTCCCCCTTCACGCAGTTCAACATCACGCGGGCGTCCAACGTGGAGATCAACGAGGGCGCTCGCCAGCGCATCGAGGAGCTCAACTACCTGGACGTGCAGCTCTACGAGTTCGCCAAGGACCTGTTCCAGCAGCGCTACCACCACACCCGGCAGCTGGAGCACCAGCGCCAGCGGCAGAAGAGGCGCGAGGAGCGGCGGCTGCAGCGCGAGGCCCGGGGCCACCCGGGGCCCAGGGAGGAGGGCGCCGCCGACGGGGCGGTCACCGAGGACTACAACAGCCAGGTGGTGAGATGGTGACCCCTGCCGCGGGAGGCTGAGCAGGTGCGCTGACCTTCTGCGGCGTCACCCTGCAGGCTGGGGGGCCCCTCCTGAGGACATCTGGCTGTCCCCGGCTTGAGCTGGGTACCAGCCTCCTCTTCGTCTTCACGTTACCCAGCTGGAGATGACGGGCTTGTCCTTCGCTTCCCAACGTGTCCCGTCTGCGGCATTAAGGAGGGCGGGAATGCATCCAGGATGGACAGCATCAGGGAGGTGGAGGAGAGAAGCACCAGCCAGCAAACGGGCCCTGGCACCGTCCCTTGCAGAGGTTGTAGTCTGGGGGCCTGCGACCCACCCAGGCAGACATGAAAAGCCGAATGAGGGCTTGGATGTTCTGCTCAAACTGGTCCGTGTCACGCTGTCTCAGTAGTGGAAACGTTGGTCTGTTTCAAGAGGGAGAACAGGAAGTCCCTTGCAGCCCTTTGATGAGGTTCTCGGCCAACCCTCACTTGGCTGTTGGCTGTCGCCTTTGAACTCTGTTTGAATGTGGCTTCAGTCAGAAGAAGCTGTAATGTGTGTCGTTGCGGTCATTGGAAGCGAAATTCTCCCACCCTCGACCATTGCTAAGACTCACGCCCTACTAAGCCCTGTCTGCCGGCCCTGAACCACGTGTCCCTCCCCACTCTTTAGGGAGCTCCAGGTGGACTCAGGACCGAGGTGCCATGGCCCCATCGGTGAGGGGGGCATTTGGGAGAAAATGTGCTTATAACTAATGCCTAAGGAGATCCCACTTTCCAGGTGATCAGGAGTGGACGATATGGGGAAATAAAGCAGGGGGATAAACACGTCTATCATTCCCAAACTGGCCACAGAACTTAGCTTGGTTCTTTTTTTTTTGAAAGAATGTTTTACCTTTTTCGGAGCAGGCATCTTCTTTGCTGGGGTGCTGCCAGGCTTGAGATTGGGCTGCCAGAGGAAAAGACCTTGTAAAAGGAATTTGACCTGAAGAAAGGAACTTGGCTAGCAGGTATACAAAACCTATTTAAGGTCCCTAAGTAAATAATAATTTTGATTTAGGCCAGGAGACATGGAGCCCAGCGGGATGGTTATCCTAGGGGGTTAAAAAGACTCGACCTCCCCAAATCTTAAATATTTCTAGCCTGGTAACTTTTTCCTCCCTAAAGGGACTTGTTCTGTTGATAGACTGATTATAGCTGGTGAATCTGGCTAGATAGAGTTTATGAAACCAAACCCCCATAATGCACTGATTGCCAAGTGTTTCTTATTTCTGCCTTTTCCCAGTCACAGCTACAATGATACAAAAGTTTTTAATAATAAGGGGAGATGTATGAGAGAGGAAATAGAGAACCCTTGCCTAGTACTCAGTAGGAAGATCAGAGCGAGTGAAAAAATTTCAAAACAGATTGATCTGATCAGTCCCCTCAAGGAGCTGAAAGCCAAATGAGTGAAACTCCTAAATCAGATGGAAAAGCCTATTTCATTGATATCCAACATGTTTGATGTTTGATGTTTAAGCCAGCTTTGTATAAGCCCCCAGAACACACTCTCTGGGGTTGACGGTCAATCAACCCACCGGCGTTCACGGAGCGCCTGCCCGCACGGAATGCAGCCTGGGGCCCCCATCAAAGGGAGAGCTAGGAAAGTTGCTTAGATACTTCTCCCCCTGCCCTTGTCGTCATCTGTCACTGGAGGGAAGGCATTGTTGGGGACCTCCCTTTTGCCAGGAACTGCAGGAGGCCCCTGTCATACTTTAAATCTATTCACAACCCGTTATGTATTATTAGTCCCAATTTCATACGTGAGTAAAGGGAAGCCCACTGATATAAGTGGTTTCTCATGCATCGTTCGCTAGGTCTGGCTGAAGGGCACGCTCTTTGTGTTTTCCACATGGGATAAAAGCTTCCTGCCAAGCATGCAGGAAGCCAGCTGTGATTGCCCAGAAAGATATGTCCCTTCCCCATATGGATGGCACAACGGTGACAGCACCACGTTGGCAGGGACTCAGAGCCATGCGGCCTTGGGGGAGCCCAGCCCTCTGCATATCCCCGACCCACCAATGAGCTCAGAGACTGAGGATATTTTTAGGCGATTGTTCTTTTTTCAGGTGTACGGAAGAGTGAGTTAGTTCAAGACACCAAGTATGTTGTTCGTTGGTAGCAGTTAGGCTCACAAAGTATTACTAGTTTCTTTTCCAGCGATTTGTTCCTAGGGTAGGGAGGGAAGGAAGATTGCAGCTGGGATTAATGAGATGCTCGCTCTTCCTATTTTCACATTTAGATGTCGGGGTCTAATATTCCGCCTAGGATGGCAGGACTGCAAATTGTCCTTCTGCCTGCCACTGCGACACACACACACACAGGCACACACATACGTGTGCACGTGTGCACACATGCATGTACCACAGTAACCACCCAGCATTCTGTCATGTGGGGAGTCAAAACAAGTTAGAAAGCATTCAGATGGTTTCTTTTCAGCTCGCTTTGCATTTTTGGCAGGGAATGTGCCCGTAGCTGAGACTCGGAGGCAGCCTCTGATAACTTCACACTGTTCTCGGGGCACCTCAGCATTTATATCAGAAGGCCCCCCTTGCGGTGGAGGGCGTGATGTATGGCTCTCCGCTGGAGACCAGATGTCAGGATGCTCGGCGGAGAAACCATCTCTTCCCGTTGGCCCACGGCCAGTGCCGAACAAATTAAAAAAGCCGATGAGGGCTTTCTCCATCATATCATTTCATTCTAAAGCGGCTCACTTGTCTGATCCCTGGGGTCCTCTGTTGATAGAAACAAAGAGGTAGGATGTGGTTTGTTCCCTGAAAACGGAGGGCACACCTACACGCTGAGTGAAGCTCAGAGATGCGATGCCAACAGAAGGAACATGGGCCTAAGGATCCGTGGGAAGAGCGCAGCCTTAAGATCCCAAAGCAAATCAATTCCAGATATGTTAGTGTTCAATGCCCAAGAAGAGAAAAAAATATTCCCCAGGTAGACAATCCTTTCCTTCTCTGGGGAAAAAACAGCTGTAGGAACCAGAGTGGGATGAGATATCTATGTACCTATGTGCGTGTGTATGTGTAAGTTATGTATGTATGTATTTATTTATTTATTATTATTGACCGAGATACATGCTATAATGGATAGTCTCTTCATTTCTGGCCACCTCCTCTTGGTAACTGGAGAAAACTCTGGGAGTTACTTGGATTCCCTTTCTAATAATTAATAGCATTAGCAATTAGTTTTAGGCAGCAGTCGAGGGTATCATGTGTGCTGTTTAAAAATATTAAAATGTGTTTTTGTCATCTAAATGAGGTAACTGTCATCAATAATTCAAACAAAGGTTTGAAATACGAGGATCCATTCAAAAATCTGTCAAGGGATAGTATAAACATGGGAGAGAAGGTTTACTAAATAGACCAAGCAAGGAGGTGAGCATAGATAATAAAATAAATAAGTAAATAGAAGTATTTTGGATAGCATTCCCATTTGGCTGATCTAACAAAGGAACTCAAAATGAAAGTGATTTCAATAAGACTGAAGAATTATTCTCTCAAAAGACAAACTGATTGGATTAATCTGGCCTGTGACATTACCAGAAGCCAGGTCCCTCTCTTGTTGCTTTTTTATCCTAACATGCAGCTCCCACCTCATGGCCCAAGATGACTGCTTCAGCTCCTGCCATCTCATCTATGTTTAAGAAAGGCAATAGAGGAAAGATGCACATATCACTTTTGAGTCACATCTTCTGGACTAGCACCTAGCCATTAGCTATTTTTAGCAGCAAAGAAAATCAGGAAATGTCTTTATTATTGGTTGCCATGTGCCTTGATAAATATGAAGGTCCTGTTATTAAGTAAACACTGTAAAATTTAACACTGATAAAACTATTAGTTTCTGACATAAAAGGGAATTTAAAATTATTTCAAGTGCTTTTCAACGTCACCTCTATTTTACCATGGATAAGATGAAAATTCATAACTTTGTATTTTCATGCTTTTTAAAACATTTTTACACTTAGTATCTCATGGATTTTCACTACATCTTTATATGTGAAATAGGATTTCTATTCATCACCCATTAGAGAGTTTGACCTGGAAATTCAGACACATTGAAAGATTCCCCAAAGATTCTAGTTTACTAACAAGAGTGTTGCTCAGAGCTCCAGTATTTTGACTTGATGACCTTTCCCGCCTCAGTCTTGGGTTGGGGGCTTGAAAATATATTGACCCCAACCCGTATTGATTTATAGCTTCCCTTCCCTTTTCATGGAACTGCAGTGACTTAGGTAATGCCAAGGGGACTGGCAGAGTTGGCCCTTATGGCTCTGCTTCTAGTGAGGGGACCTGCCACTGGGAGTGAAATGGCCCAGCAATTGGCAGTGTGGCAGGAGCCACTGGTCATCACAGACACTCAAACACTCCTTCCTGGATGTTCAGCCCATCGGGTCAGAAAACTGCCCGAGGGAATGGCTGACTGGAAGTGCTTTTGCCTCCTTAGGGAAGCTCAGAGTTAGAAATATTTAGAATCACTAGCAGCCTGAATGGTGAAGCTTTGGGGGGTGATCAATAGAACCCCTCTCTAAAAATGTCCCTTTCTCTCTACCTCTTCCTCGGGTCCCTAGAATTTTATGAGCCACTTATTTCTTTGGTTCTTAAAGGGGTTTATTTTGGTTGGGGGTGGGGGGTTGTTCCGTGAGTCCCTTTGCACGTTTGCTAGAGAGAGGAAGTGCTTTAAGCTGTCGTGAGCTCACACCATCCTAGGGAGCGTTGATCCAATTCCTTTCCAAGCATGACCTCCAGCTGAGAGGAAGGTCCTAGGGAATGGAACCTGCAGTGGTGCAGGTTAGGGAGAGTGGGGTTAACTTACAGGAGAGGGAAAAAAGGAGAGCTCCTTCAAAAGGAGCAGAGTTTGAAGAGATGGGAAGTGAGGAATTAAGTATGCACCAGGAACTAGTGAAACAGAGAAAATGACTAATACCTTCTGCCCTCAAGACCAAGGGCAGGCTGGGAACTGTAGGACTTTTGGCCCATGAGCTAGGACAAGAGCAGGGGGACAGTTCTGGGGACTGAAATAAAGGCTGAATGACTAGGTCGAAGTGGCTCAAAGAGAAAGCTGGGGGGACTTAAGAACACCCTGATCTAATCGTGGCTGTGTCTCCAGGCAGGGCCTCTCCTTTCCTGTAGTTACTATTCCTCCACCTGCTGGCCACCCGGACTCCGACTCAGTCTGCAGGCTGGGTGTCAGGGCTGCTTGCGTCTGATGTCACTGCTGAGATGTGCCATCTCTGGGGCCCATGCAAAGGCTCCTGGTCCAAGGCGCCTTCGGCTTTTTGTAAAATTCCCTTCCTCCATGTCCACTGGGCATAAGCTTTTGTTCTCACCACATTCACCTGGATGCATTTGAACCGATTCCCTAAAACATTGGATCAGCCCTTCTGGGCAAGCGGGTGGGCTCAGAACCCAATGTGCTCTGGGGACCAATGGATGGACGGCACCTGGCCTGGCTTTGCAGCCCCTTGACAGACTGAAATGACCGACCTTGCAGAGGTGCTGAGGTTTCCATGGCCTCGCTGTGAACTCCAGCCACATCTGCAGGACAAACACCCCTGGACTTCCCGGCGAGGACTCGAGGGAACCTAACAGAACTCGGATCTGAGACGGCGGAAACACGGATGTGTTCTAAGTGGTCTCTGGAAAAGACTGCTGCTGTCATCCCTGGACATGGTACGTGGGATCTCTGTGCGTTCCACGTCCTGCCGCACTGTAGTCACTCATCGAAGGGCCGATGTCAGTGCTGAGAACCCTCACTTTCTGCCAGGGAAAGCCATGTTCTGAGGAAGCGGAGTTTGTGTGGTTCAGTCATTGTCACATTTGTCTCCTACCGACTTGTTGCTCTTTTTTAAAATCATGGGATCAACTTTTCTTTCCTCGTTTTTTTTTATTTTTTAATTCTCCCCAGAAATGCTTTCTGGGTGTGGCTTGCATTGTTTTTCTGTTGGATGTAGCCAAGAAGAAAAATGTTGGAAAGAAAAATCTGGACTTTTATCTGGTGCCCCATTTTAGATGTAAAGATAGTTAGTTATTCGATAGGTAGTAAATTATTTCTCCTAAGAGGTATTTCCTTTTGTTTCTGTGCAACAATATGTATGAACTCCGGTACTAGGAGATTGTATTGTGACATTATCAATCCTTATTGCTATTGAAAAAAATGATAGTTTGTAGAACTGAGGATTTCCATTGATGTGAAGCACAATTTAATGAATAAGTTAACATATTAAACTGCTGTGATGTCAAGAACAATTTTTCCCCTGTGGTTCTGTGCGACATGTTTGCAAAATGAGAAAAGTTGGTTAAACACTTTTAAGGGATTTATGGAAACTGAACCCACAGGATAAGCTCTGTCAAATTCAGAAAATCCATGCTTTGGATACTGATGTGGTTATTGGAGGTGAACCTTTAAAAGCATAAAAGACAAAGCAAATATAGATGGAAACCATTTAAAATCTCTGAGGCCAGGGAAGATTTCCCAGGCTCTCAAGCACACACACTTCTAAAATCATGGTTCTCATGAGCCCTCCCTGTGCACTGCACACTGCAGCACATTGGTGTGAGCTGTGAAACATGGAAAAGCAGCCTGCAGGGGGAGGGAGGAGGAAGAGTTGTGAGAAAGAATGCTGGGACAGGAAAACATGACCTGGGGCAAAGGAATTCGGAACTCAGTCTAAAAGGATGGAATCAAGGAGGGAGGAAAAGAGAGGGCAGGGGGAGAGAGAGGAAATGGAAGAAGAGAAACAACAATACAATAATGAAATGCAATATGGGTCTGTTCACAATTTCAAAGTGTATGGTTTGTCCACTGTGTAAAAATAGATGACTAAGCCCTGGCTGGTGGCACAGTGGATAAGGCACCAGCTTGTGAACCCAAAGGTCACTGGTTCGATTCCCAGCCAGGACACATGACTGGGTTGCAAGTCAGGTCTCCAGCCAGGTCCATGGCTGGAGGCAGGTGAAAGGCAACCTTACATTGATGTCTCTCTCCCTCTCTGCCTCTCTCCCTTCCCCTCTCTCTAAAAATAGTAAAATCTTAAATAAAAAAAAAAAAAAAGATGACTAATTCCTATTACATAAGCAAAAAGGGCAAAAATTAATAAGTCAATATATGTATTAAGCTGTTGTGATGTCAAGAACAATTCCACCCCCCAACCTTAATTTTTGCAAAATGAGGAAAGTTGGTTAAACACTAAAGAATTTAGGGAAAATGAACCCACAGGATCAGCTCTGTTCAACTAAATCACCTAGTACAGAACATTTCTTGAATGAAGCAACTTATTGTTTTCTTTTTCTTCTGTAGAAGTGGGATTTGTGGATTCCTCCCTTGCTTATGAGTTAGTGAGATTTGGAGCTGCAGAATAATGTCATTCGACCTTGTTCGTCTAGCTAGTGGGAATCATATGCAAAGGGTCCCTGACTTCACAGCAATTAAAGTAGGCATAGGAAAGTCTCCAAAAGACAACAGAAGTGAAATGCAAACACAGGTAATGTGTGTGCACACACACACACAAATTTTGGGAGCTTTTGTATTCCAAGAAAAACCTCAGATAAATTCAGAAGACTAAGGAACACTCAAGATTTACTTTTTCACTCTATTCACCGTGAAAATAGTGTTGCAAATAAGATTGAAAAGATATCAAAAATATTGAAAATTTCTCAGTATAGTAATGTTTCACTATCACAATATCTTTTCATATCAACTACAAATCTGAACATTAAGTGTAGTTCAGCGTATTCATTTTTGTATTTTGCAAGTAATATAATTACAAGTAGTACATGATTTAAGATAATTTGGAAAATACAAGGTACTGAAAAATCCATACATTTTAGAGCCAAATTCTGACATTATTTTGACATATTTCTTTTTGTATGTTTATGCATTCACACTTAGAATAAAAATTTAAATAACAAATGTTTTAGTAAATTAGAATAATAAATCTGTGCAATGTAAATACATACATTAACATCTTAGTGCCCATTCTTGGAAAACATCATTTTAATAGCGGCTTGTCATTTTATCATTCTTATATATAGGGGCATGCTGGTCATTGTCAATTTTTCCACTGATACAAATATCACTGAAGTGAATATATTTGTACACCAATAGCATCTATGTAAGTATCTATGTACACCTACTGGAAAGAGGGCAGTGGACCAGATGAAAAAATTTTCTAGAGTATCCAAATTACATGGATGCAGCAAAACGAATTGTAAAACAATAACATTAAAATGAACGTTATCCATATAGCCTAAGGAAATGATATGTAAATCTTCAAGACCATCATTCTGGCCCTGGGTTGAAAGTCTCATTCCCCCAAGATGCTGGGGGGTGGGCTGCTGGCTGACAACTCTTAAATGTCCCTGGAAAGGGTGTAACCCCCTTAACACTCGCCCCGCAGGGTCACACCACATTTGGAGGGCCAGGTCAACATGACTGCACTGTGAGGTAAAGGTCAGGTCTTTAGACTGGCGAAGTCTTTGCTCCCAAGAGCCCTGTGGGGTCAGCTGAGGACTTCACTGCAAAGCACCCCAGTTTATTTTCCGCATCTGGCCCCTCCTGTAGCCCGCCCCCCTCCCTCGACAGGTTGTTCCCAGGCAACTTTCTGTCCCAGACTCTACCCTCCAGGGACCTCGACTAGGACCTGCCCAGGCTCCGGCCCGCACAGCCTTCTGCTGCGTCTCTCCCTGCTGTAGCACCTGCTCTGAAAAGTTATTTTGGCACATTTTGTCCAAGATTTCTACTTGTTTATGGCTGAAAGTGTTAGCTCAGTCTGTCAGGTTCCTAGAAGCAAGTCTGCTCTGCCCTCAAATTTTTACATCTCTTTCGGTGCTGTTGCTTTTTCATTATTCGGCAGATCATCACATTCTTTTTATTTTGAGACTCCAGATTTTCACAATTCACTTTCTTTTCTACTTTGGGAGACGTTTTTCTCTGCTTACCTCTGTCACACAGCACTGTGTGTTCATGCCCTTTACTAATACTTCTAATTTTCCGATTTATGCTTATAGTTCATATATTTTACTTAACCTTTTTCACTTCTAAAATGTCATTTTCAAGTTTTATTTTTATATTTATGCTTGGATTTTTCTTCTTTTCTTTTTCTAATTTATTGTTTTCAAACTTAGATTATATTGGTCTTAATTTGTTGTCTTTTAAAACTTACCAATTTTATCTATCTTTTAATGCTTAACCTTTCATTTTTATTGACAGTTAATCCTAATACTCAATTTTCTTCCCAAGATTATCTCTGTTTCTCACTATTGGTTGTAATCATCTCTTTATTTTTGAAACAAATTTTGTTCCAATTATTTTATAATTCTTTTAAGTGTATTTTATTGATTATGCTGTTATAGTTCCCATATTTTTCCCTTTGCCCCCCTCTGCCCAGTACCCCCATTCCCTCCAGCAATGCCCTCCCTTAGTTCATGCTTGGGTCGTACATGAAGTCCTTTGGCTTCACTCTTTCTTATACTATTCTTAACATCCCCCTGTCTATTTTGTACCTTCCAATTATGCTCCTTGATCCCTGCACCACTTCCCCCTTTCTCCCATTTCCCCCCTCCCAGCTGATAACCCTCAAAATGATCTCCATACCTATGATTCTGATCCAGTTCTGGTTGTTTGCTTAGTTTGTTTTTGGTTTTATTTCTATTTTTTAGATTCAGTTGTTGATAGTCGTGAATTTGTTGTTACTTTACTGTTCATTGTTTTGATCTTCTTTTTGTTAAATAAACCCCTCTAACATCCCATATAATAAAGGTTTTAGCTTTTAGCTTTACCTTGTCTGGGAAGCACTTTATCTGCTCTTCCATGCTAAATGATAGCTTTGCTGGTCAGAATAATCTTGGTTGTAGGTCCTTGCTTTCATCTCTTTGAATACTTCTTGCCACTCCCTTCTTGCCTGCAAAGTTTCTTTGGAGAAATCAGCTGATAGTCTTATAGGAATTCCTTTGTTGGTAACTCTGCTTTTCTCTATTTGGTTGCTTTTAAAATTCTCTATTTATTTTTAACCTTTGGCATTTTAATTATGATGTATCTTGGTGTGATCCTTCTTGTGTCCAACTTGTTTGAGACTCTCTGTGCTTCTTGGATTTGCCTGTCTATTTCCTCCTCCAAATTAGGTGAGTTTTCTTTCATTATTTTTTCAAATAATTTTTCAATTTCTTGCTCTTTCTCTTCTCCTTCTGGCACCCCTATGATTTGGATGTTGGTACATTTAAAATTGTCTCAGAGGTTCCCAATCCTCTCCTCATTTTTTAAAATTCTTATTTCTTCTTTCTGTTTCAGGTGAATGTTTATTTCTTCATTTTGTACCAAATCGTTAATTTGAATCCTAGCTTCCTTCCCATCAGTGTTGGTTCCCTGTTTATTTTTCCTTATTCCACTTTGTATAACCTTCGCCTCTCACTTTATTTTATGGCTGTACTCAGCCATTTCTCTGAGCATCCTGATCACCAGTGTTTTGAATTCTGCATCTGATAGGTTGGCTATCCCCTTTTCATTTAGCTCTCTTTCTGTGGTTTTGTTCATTTCCTTCATTTGAGCCATATTTCTTTGCCTCCTCAATGTGGCATCCTCCCTGTGTTTGTTTCTGTGTATTAAGTAGAGCTGTTTCGACTCCGTGTCTTGGTAGTGTGGCCTAATGTAGGAGGTGTCCTGTAGGGTCCAGTGGCACAGCCTCACCTCTCACCCAAGTTGGGTACTCAGGGTGTACCCTTCATGTGGGCTGAGTACACCCTCCTTTTGTAGTTGAGCCTTGGTTGTTGTTGGCAGATCAATGGAGAGGTTTACCCAGGCCAGTCAGCTGCAAGGACTGGCTGTGACCACTGACCTCCCCACTCCACCCTCTGGGAGGATCAGATGTGCAGGGACAGGATGGTGGTGCTCCAACATGGTCTGTAGCTGGCCACCAGGTGCGCTGGCCCTGGAATTTCCCGGGTGGTTCAGGCCAAGGTCAGCCCCACCTGTGTTTGCTTGAGGCCCCCTGCCTGAGCTACACAGCAATCTGAGGTGTTTCTACTCGTGCTGGGCTTGGAGATGCCCAGATGAAGACAAGCTGTGAGTCTAGGCTGGCTGCTGCTGGTGCTGCGCCCAGGGCCCACTGAGGCAGCTGCTGCTTGTTTGAAGGAGCTTAGGAAGTTGTAAACAAGACCAGCCATTTATATGAAAAGCAGCTTGTGTAGGCCCATAAATTAGGTGGGGTGGAGTCTCTGGGGATCTCCAAGGCAGATCACACAGTGTTAGCCTGGTTGATGGAGCCTCAGGCATGGTACCAGCCTGCTGGCTCTCTGAGGGAAGGGGCCAGAAAAGAAACAACGGCCTCTGCTCGCCATGATGCCAGACACCTCAGTTCCCCCCTGTGCACCTCTGGTGTCTTTCAAGCTGCTGCCCCGGCACTGGAGCTCAGAGGAGTGAGTCTGAGTAAGTCCGTGTTCAGGTTGTTTAAGAGGAACTGCTGGGGCTCTAACAGTTTCTTCCACTGACTCAATCCCCACTGGTATTTGTAGCCAGAAACTGTGGGCACTTATCTTCCTGGCTCTGGAACTCTGGGTTGGTGGCCTGGTGTGGAGCTGGGACTCCTTGCTCCGGACATGTCCCTCTCAAATGTGTATCCACCACTCGTGAGAGGCTAACCCCTCCTACCCGTCTCAATGGATGTGGTTTCTTTAATTTAGTAATCGTGAGACTTCCATTCAACTCAATTTCTGAGGGTTCTGAGTGACGGTGGATTTATATTTTAGTTGTAATTTCGATGTGGTTGTGCAAAAAGGCTGTGTCTGCCGACGCTGCCATCTCAGCTGGACCTATTGTTTTTAATCAACCTGTTGTGCTCAGGTAATCCTGCCTGCACCATACCTACTTCCTAAACTATGCTTGGGCTCCTCAGGGGCTCTGTGTGTGCTCATTTTTGTAAACATGTCATAGCTATCTGAAAATATATATGTATTTTATTATTAAATTATATACAGGGGTGGGCAAAAATAGGTTTACAACATCATGGATATAGGTATGCAAAATATAATACATATCTTGGTATATAATATATAATCATAACTTTGTACATGTAATATATAAATATATATCTTTGGACATAATCATTTAAATTAGAATACATATGTATACATGCATGTATATACCTTAATATAAAGTATTTAATGTATCAAACAGAGCATGCTAAAATCTTCCACTATAACTGTGCTTGTATCATTTCATCACAGTTTTCAGTTTATATATTTTGGTGATTTATTCTTTTCTGCTTATGACTTCCATACTCTTTGTTGATGAGGCTACTGCCATTGTCAATCTGAGATGACTCCTTTTATATCATTTAATATGTCTTCCTTTAACTTCTTTCATTTTGAGATTATTAACTTTTTATAATTTGAAATTAATGTAGCTTAATTTTCTTAATGCCTTTGTCTTTTAGTTTGATAATTGGTATGATTTACAGGTTATTTTCTGTTTTTATTTTTTTCTTTTTCTTTCTTTCCTTCTTTATTTTTTTGCTTTATGACTTTTGTTACCTGTGCTGCTTCTCTGTGTTGTTTTGTTTTGATAGGCTACAATTTCTGTGGAACCAATTTTAAGGATGCAGCCATATTTGTTTAATTTTTCTTTGTATAATTTGAAGATATTTACATTGATATACTTTCCTCATCTTACTTCTTGCTGTTGTTTCAATTACCTGAAGTGACAACCATGGATTAGAAAGAATCTGGGACTGTAGATTCCTATTGTTATTGCTTTTGTTTTACTGTTATTATAGTTAGCATTGTAACTATATTGAAAGAAGACAGGAGAACGAAAACTAGGAAAACTCTTATTCTCATCCTAACCTGGAAATACTGAGTTACTTTCAAAGTCAAAGTCCTCACATTTCTAAGTGAAGCTCACATATCTGATCATTTCAATTATTCAAACAGTTGTTGCGTGTAGAATATGGTATGAAGATAAAGAGAAAATGAGGATCTCTCCAATTGGTGTTTGAAAACCATAAGGACACCTAGTTTTCAGGATGTCATTAGTTCCTGTGAATAATATGTTTATGCAGTGAGAAAAATTAATTAAAGGAGTGGAGATTTTATCAGGACTCTAGAAATTCAATTGTTTTCCTGTTTAATTTACGACTGACTAAACCAATCTTAATATATGCAAAAGTGGGGAACGGAAGTCAATTGATCTTTTCAACAGCCAGCAGGAGCATTTTAAAATTTAAGAATATAATCTTGAAATTTTCCTAAGAACACTGACAATATCAAGGTAACCATTTAAAAAATGAAATATAAAGAAATCTTTTCTGGAAGGGAAAGATCATGGCTTCATGAATTCATGGCGCTCCCTGTATCTGGGGCACAGCCAGGTGCTAATGCCCTCCTCTCCTGTCTCTCTGCCTCCAGGTTAGATGACAGGAAGGCATTAAGTCCTTGCAAATCAGGGCATCCCTCCCAGGAGATTTGCCAGAAAGCCTGCCAGTTAAGTTTTCAGCAGAAACATGTATATTACTGTTCTCAGAAGCCACTGCTGATGGTTGGTATTCACACGCACAGTGACAAGTCACAGCCTATTAATAACCCCCGCCACCCACACACTACCTTTCATGTGACGGTAGAAGTGGAGCCCCATGTGTTAGCTCAGTCACCTCTGAAGAGCCCGATCCTCTGCTCAGGTTATTTTCTTTACTCTCCCAGAGAGAAAGCCATCCCTAGGTGAGATTCAGAAATTCAGAAAAGGTGCATAATCCATTTAGCATCCCACTAGGATGTTCAACCTCCTGGTGCCATTAATAACCAATGTTACTCAAAATTATTACAGCAGGCTTTCATTTATTCTCAACAGTCTCAAAACTCTGATTACCAAACTTTTTGACCCCCATAACAACTTCTGTGATTCAACAGAGGGTCAGGAAAGGATTTGCAAAATCTTTACCACCCTCGAAATCTACAACCCAGGATGATGATAATTTAATTCTCTGTAGTATCTCCTTTCCTTTCTTTTTATTATTTCTGTAACTGAGAAACATTCACTAAGCATTTTCAATGAACCAAGCATCATGCTTAATGCTGAAGTTGAAAGAATAGGGCCTTCTAGATTCTTTGGTGACATCCACATTCTGGCATGACAATATTTGGGAAGAGTCCAAGCTGGTATGGAAGTATTCTCACAACAATGAAGCCAGGAGCTATATGCAGGAGGCCATGACTGTTGGGTGACTTTCGATTTTCCTGAATAAAAGTTCTTACGTGCCTGTCTTTGTCCATAACAAGGAGCAGACCACTGGGGACATCTTCTTCTTCTTTTACTTAGCCAGTCTTTGGGGGAGAGACCCTATGTCCATATTGACAATTAAAAACACTAATAAAGGCAATCTGACAAAATCACTGAGGTTGGTGGCAAAGAAAAAGAGATATTATATATAAATGTATATTATACATTTAGTATAATTTTAACATTTCCCTATTTGATTCTGTTAAGACAAATAATTCTAGCGTTCTGTTAACCAGAATATTTGTATTTCCTACAATCCTGCTATCCTTGGGTTCTTTTGCCTGAATAAGTGGGAGTTTATCATGAAGCAATATCTTTTAGTTTACATTTGGCTTTTTAGTTTGTTTTCTTACTTTAGGACTCACTATCTTGTTAGCATGTAGTTCCTGGGCTGTCTGCGAATTTCTCTGATGAAAGCCTAAAGGTAAATTGGTTTGCCTTACCTCCTGAGATGGTAATTTAGATAGACAAGAAAAATCAGGCTCCTGAACACTTTCATTGGCCTTTCATGATCCAATCTTCTCGTAAACAATCAGAAATGAGTACAGTGGTGGATTAACCTCTTGCTGGCCAAAAGAAACCTGTTCTAGACTTGGGATCTGTCCATCACTAACCTCAACTCTACCTCAACCTTTTGGAGTGCGCAAATTACAGGGGCATCTGCACAATTTCAGGATCATGGGCAGGCTTTCCTAGAGAGCCCCTGGCTGGCCGATCATCCTTCTCCACCTCCCACTCCTTATTCCAGCCCATACTTTGAGGGGATTGTCTTAAGTCTATGGATGCCTCAGTCTGTAAGTCTGAGCTGTAGCCAACTCTGCCCTCAGCACTCACTCCATGGATGGACTCCCAGCAGGCCAGCTTGGATCTTAGGAAGAGGCTTATGCAGGCCCTGATGCTGTTGTGGGCTCCAGGGGCAGGTACCCTGGGGTGCTGAATACCTGAAACATGGAGCAGAAGGAGGGAGAGCCACAGGCTTCACTTGGACACACCCCTCCTGGCCCTGCCGATTTGTCCCCATAGGAAGGGGCTTGACTGGAGGAGGACCCGAATGGCCCACTAAGCATGGGCACCCGGGTACCTGGGTCTAAGGTGGTTCTACCAGTCATTGTTCACGCTCAGACTGTCTTCATCCCTTTGTTTCCAGATTCTAAACATGTAGTTCATCAATACATGTTAGACAAATGTAATTGAACTGAGATCCCTGGATCAGGCTCTCTCTTAAGGTCATCTCAGCAGACATCTGAACACAGGGAAGGATCAGACTCATTTGCCCCCTGTAAGAGTTACCCAGGAAGGAAGGTGGAGCCAGAGTGGACAGAGGGCTGTGTGCACTGTGGTGGGTAGCCTGAAGCCAGCGATTTCATTGCACGTCTACTCGAGACTAACTCAGCCCTTCCTAAGCTGTCACGTACAGGGTAGGTAGCCCCGCAAGACAGGAGGGGACAGCCCTCAAAGTGGCACTTCACCTGCCTAATCACCGCTCTGTCAGATGCATGACACTCCCAAAGAAGCTAATCTTTGTGCCTAAACTCCCAGAAGTGATGGAGGCAAGTCAGCCCTCGGCACTCAGGGAGCTCTTCTCAGGAATATGGAAGCAGCCACTTGCTCTACCCGGACAAAGTCTCTGGTCCGGCTTCAATCTAGCTCCCCTGTTTCACACTCAGTTGAAAGCACACTTTGCTTCTCATCCCCCTTGGAAGTAGGTGAAGCTTGAAGTTGGAGTTAGTAAATATGTCTGAGGTTGCCTGTATGAACAGGCTGCACGGACTGGAAGCGACGCTGTGGGTTCCTACCTTTTTGTTTTTCATAAACAAGGCAGTCTTGTAGGAGGAGGAAGCCACACGCACTGCAGATGCAAATGGCGAAGTCACATGGCCGGTCCTAGTAGAGCTCCAGTCCTAGGAGAACTCCGTGAGTTCTTCACTCGATGTCCCCAGCCATCTGCCACTGTATCAATGGTATTTCCGCTATTCTTAGAGGGGACATATGGAAATAACTAACGAGTTATTGAGGTTTTTTCTTTTTTTCTTCAGCAAGCAAAACAATTGGGGCATTTTAGTGCCTTCCTACTGAAAACCGAAGGCATTTTCACATGGCTTTGAAACACTCTCATCCTTGGAAGTGGTTGCTATCTGTGATAAAAGGCCAGCCCACATAGTTTCTTTTGCAGCTGCTAATAAGTTAACATTGGGTTGAAGATTTAAACATGTTACTGATGGCCAATTTCACACATCATCTTCTAAGTTGTGTCTTCTAACAAGCACTGTTACGGATATCTTTCCCTGGTTTATACTGCCAACAAAGGGCAAGCAATTCTCTGTATATCTACAGTCACTATCTGGGGTGGATAGACCACTGCGAGACCACTCAATGTCACAGCACCTAGTATTGAGACAAAAGAACAATGGGGTGGATGGTAGACTGGGTAACTGTCCAGCAATGTCCTTGCCCTCCTTCTGTGAGGGTATTTCTCCCCTGCCCTGTTGAACTCAGGCATGGTCAATAAAATGTAAGTGGAATGGAATGTGTCACTTCCAGGCCAGTACTTAGGAGCAAGCATGTGCCTGAGCCTGCTTGATTTTCTCTCTGCCCCTGCACTTAGCAATGCTCCAAGGAGCGGCTGTCCATCAGCCTGGGTCTCAAAGTACAGATGATTACAGGGGTGACTTAGTGATGAGATCCCCAATGGCCTGTGATAGATGTGTAGCGTGAGGGAAAAATCAACCTTTGTCGCTTTGAGCCACTGATATTTTCATAACTTACCCTGAGTGATACAGAGTCCCATGTTAGTTATTTCAAGAATGGAAAGTATACGCTAGTTCTTCCTTAGCATACTTACTTGGATTTTTGTTTTGCCTCTTTCTAAAAGTGGTACTTCAGCCAAGTTCATTCAACTTTGGGAGTCTCTGCCCAGCCTGTTAATGTCATAGGGTCATTGGGAAGAACAAAATTGAATAACAAGGTGCTCCTACTTTACGACATGGATGTGTAAAGCACGTCATATAGATGTGAGCACCAAGAGGGGCATCCTCAACCTGAAAGGGCAAGAATTAGGGTTCTGTGTTGGGCTCACTGGGTCCCTCCCAGGAAACCCCCTTGTTAGTGGCCTTGGGGTCAGGGTGGTGTATAACTCGCATGTGACAGCTTTAGGTCCATTGATAATTGATCATAAGATGACAAAGAAAGAGAAGCAATGGGCCCCTAGAAGAAATAACACAAAATGCCCAAGAAAGGTCTTTAGGACACCTTCACTGTGACGGTGAGTGGGGCCAAGGGTGGAAAGCTGTAAGCAACCTCTACAGTGAGGGGCAGGTTCCAAACACAATGGCAGAGGGATGACATCCACGAGGGCAAGTGTGTTGGGATCCGGGGAGGGGGGCGGGGTGGATGGAAAGGGGCCAATTTTACTTGTGCGCCTCCTTTCTCCTCCCTCCTGTGTGTCCGCACACAACCTCACGCAGACTGGCAAGGTCAGACTCGATGGGGTCATTGTCCTTGTCTGGATGTTTCCCAATGAGAAGACAGGTTCTGGGGGGAGATGTGGTAACACTGCGAGAATCAGGTTCCCAGCGCAGGCAGGCGGCTTCAAAGGCCTGCTTCTCTCCCTCACCCCATGCCTGCCCGCCTTGTTCGGAACTGATTTTTGCAGACCTGCGAGTGCCAGAGCACCTTCCATTAAAGCCTGTGCCCTCCTGCCTTCCCTCCCAATTGGGTGGCTAAATTTTCTCTTCACAGGGCCTGTTGGCAGCTTCCATCGCCTGGAGGGCCTACCTCAGTAGGAGTCTCCTAGAGCCTCCACCCTGCCATCTCCCGATGATCCAGGGGACCAGGGAGCAGAAAATGGGACCGTTCTCATTGCGGGGGGACCCCTCCCCACTGTTTGTCATTCCTCGTATCGGCCTCATCGCTATTTTAATGAACCATCTTTGCCATTGGGCCTGCAAATCATTTTTCCCTGCATTGTTCAAACCACGAAGACAGGTACCTTTCAAGGTGCGGGCGTCTGCCTCCATCAGCCAGTGCTAATTAGGGCAGGAGAAGCTCTGACGGGCGCTGCAGAAGGCCCGAGAGTCAGGTAAGACGTGACCCTCATTAGCAAGGGGATTACGAGACTGGCTGTTATTATCCAGGTCGCTGTCCCCCTTCTGAAAGTCATTGCTGGTTAAGAGGGAGGGTTGGCCTGATGGAGATTTTTGCCCGACAGAGCCAAGCTACAAGATAATTTTTTATTCGAGCAATGGCACGAGATAGCATTTACCTTCCTACGGGGAGGGTAATTTTCTAGTTAAACAGCATGTAAAAAGGCAAAGGAAAAAGAACGGGAAACCTCTCCCTAGTCTGGCTGTGAAACAGAAAACTGTATTAAAAGAGGCCCAGGAAAGGAAGCTGCCCCTCAACTCGGGGGGTAGGGAGGGTAAGGCTCCCCCCAGGACTGGTTCTGGGGAAAATACTGTGGTGTTAACAGTTCAGTTAAACACTGGCTCTGTAGGGAGAAGCGTGACAGGGAGCAATGCACTATGAAAGACTTTATAAAGTGCCTTGCAGAAAAGGCTCTGCAAAGCCGCCTTCAGATTCAGGCAACGAAAGGAAGAGGAGGTGTGGCTGACGGAGGTCTCAAGGGGTCTGAATTGGACCAGGGCCTCATGGATCCGGATTTCCAAAGCATGGTGTGGCTGAACCTTCCTCCGGGTGGTCACTGTGGATGTATGGCTGAGTCTGTGGAAAAAGCAGCAGGTTCTCCTGGTCCTTTCTCCTTCTGTAACTAAGGGTGTCTTCCTCAGGTTTACTTGCAGGAATCTCCCTGATTTAGTCCAGGTACCCATTTCTTCATAGCTGCCCTTCCTTCTGAGAGACATACTATACAAATGGACAAGAGGTAGGCCATGTATAAAAACAGAACTCTGAGCTACGATCTGCAGCTGCCAGCCCAGAAAACCACCCTATAACCAATATTAAGCTATGCAGAAAGCCAGCCTGCTATGAGGCAGACTAGTAGGAGGTCAGACCACTGTCTCTAGCAACAATCTAGGAAGCCAGACCCTAACCTCTGCAACGCTGGGCCATAAGGGCCAGGACTGCATAAATAGCTGACAACTTTTAACTTAGAACCAATCGGGGAGAGCCAAATGGGCACCACTGGCTAGTGGCATAGGACGCCCAATGCCTCGTTAGCTGCCTCCTTCCTTCCCAGGCCAGCGGCCTCAGATCAGGGCACCCAGGAGCCTTCCTTTCCCACCATGAAACTCTCCCACTCCTCCACCTGCCCTGAATCTCTGCCAAGTTCAAGGGATGGCAGCTGCCTTCCTGCTAAACAAGCTCTAAATAGGAGCCTCTTGCCTGTTCCCATTTGTTTAATCTTCACTAAGTTCTATGCTTCCTTCTCTGTTCTCTCCCGAGCGTTTCTTAGAATTCATTCCTTCTTTCTTCCAGGTTAGGGTCACATGTTTAGGAACTCCCCATGTTTATTCTGCAAACCCTTCCATTTCTTTTCCTCCAAAAACCATTCCAGATTATCCAAGGTTAATCTGTTATTAGCTATCTCTTATGCATGAAATTATCCCAAATCTTAGCAGCTTAATACAGCATCCATTTGTTATCTTACCAAGTCTATGGGTCCACTTCTGGTTCCTTAGACTGGAGTCTCTTTATAAAGCAGCTCACAAGAAGCAAATGGTTTCATCAGGGTGAGCAGGTCACGTGGGAACGTGCCAGCCAAACAGGTCCTTGTCCTTTATAATAATCTCAGGAGTCAGTTGGGCCATGTTCTGTGTGTTAGAAGCAAGTCACTGGCTAGTCAACAAGTGAGGCAAGGTGAGGCAATTACTGCATGAGGGCATAAAGACCAGGAGGCAGGGAGCACTGGGCGCCCTTTGAGAAGGACACCTGCCAGTCAGCAGGGCCTGCTGTCTCTTCAAATCTGTCTGCACACAGAACTCCCCCTGTTCTTGAGCTGGTTCCTCCCTGCCTCACCCCACCCCCAATATTATCAGCAAATCTTCATTTTCCCTTTTGAGAAAACATCAAATGTGTCCATTTCCTTTCAAATGATTTTCTATTTCCTTTCTCATGTCCCCTTTACTGTGAGGGAGAGAGTGTCTCTTATTGTCTATAGACTCTGGGGGACATTCTTTGGCTTGAGGACATCCGTGACAAAGTCAGGACTGAAGCTGAGGGTCCTATTTTCATCTCCAGGGCCCTCAGGACGCACTGCAGTTCCGCCCGTGTGTCCTGCTTTAGCCTATCTGGGGGGAATCGCATGGATCAACGGATGTGAAAGCTCCCCCAAAGGTAGTAATGATTGTTGTCGGGCTGCAAAATTGAGGGTACCTCCTTGTTCTGGGCCTGATTGGCTTTGATTTTTTTAAGTACATGACAATGGACATTTCAACATTTAGATATACATATTTCCGTTCTCCAACAGGGGTAAAATCCTTGGCTGTTCTGAACTGATCTGAACTCCAGGGCTGGTGTCACCAGGTGAAGGGGTGGACACAAGGGGGCTTTGCCTGCCCCCAACAATCATGCCCATTGTGAGTGACAACGGGGAATTCTTCTCACAAGCTGGGGGGATGTCCTGATCTTTTAAAATAATTTCCCCTGGGCCAAAATTCCTGCCCGGCTGTGAAGTCTATTAACCTTCTTCATGGCTTAATTTTATAAGGCTCGTGGCAAATTTCCACAAGATGATTTTTATAATTCTTTGGGAGACCAGGGGTGGGTCATGTACTACACAAATTAAGAAGACAAACATCCCAAATGAAGGGGCTCAAGAAAAGAATGTAGTTGAACATATTATTTATGTGCCTCCAATATAAACTCAGATACCTTACAGGAAGAGACATTGATTTTGGCCTACTGTGATCAAGTAAACACTTATAATATTAATCACTTCTGATCCTAGAGGCATGATGGGGAAAAAATAATGCCCTGTGCCTCATATTAGGACTTTAAGGCCTGTTTGGGGGGTTTTCTGAGGACCCACTTGCTTTAAAAATGCAAAGATGATTTACGAATGTGTTTATTGCACTTATGCAAAGACAAAACTAATAAGTAATGAAGTCTGCTTTAGCACATGGCCATTTCGAAGAGGCCAGGGGAATTTCTCACAACCCACAGTTTTCCTCCCTACCCATCCCCACCATTTCACACTCATTCCTACTGAACTGCTTCACCTCCATGCATTTACCAACCTCCCCTGGTGCTTAAATTTAGAGCTCTGAGAACTACATCTTGCAGAAATCATCCTTCTTGTCAAGACCTGGAGGTGTCATTTCAAAATTAGTGTATCGTATCCAAAAATCACTAGCTGCCTTCAGGACTTTCTGGCCCCATCCTCCTCTCTAGGTGGCTGAGCTAAACCACTTGCGGTTTTTTAATGATTGCTCATGGGGAGACCGCAGATGTGTCAAGATGAACAGGACAACGCCAAGTTCATCCTCTCTCCTACCGTGGTTCTAACACCTACTCTGTCAGTCCATTGCGCACCAGTCACACCAAACACGTTCATGTGTCTCCAAATTTTCAGCTTGCTCCTCCAAAATCCCTCCTGCCGTGATTCTTCCTTTGGAGCATGCAGACCCAGTCTTGGTCAGCCTTTCTTATTTCTTGCTTGGCTTGTTATAATCATCTTCTCCCTGCCCTCCAAATCAAAACCAGAAGGATTTTACAAACTA
Source organism: Noctilio leporinus (assembly GCA_004026585.1). Lineage (NCBI taxonomy): Eukaryota > Metazoa > Chordata > Mammalia > Chiroptera > Noctilionidae > Noctilio > Noctilio leporinus. The sequence continues at coordinate 27,541 of PVIW01005740.1, forward strand.
TCGATCAAAAATACCATGTCAAGTGGACGGTTTCTAGAATGAGGCCCAAGATCCTCAACTTCCCCTTTTCCTTCACGCCCCAGATCCACCCTTTTTACGGATCCCAAAAGACATCAAGACTGCTCCCACCTGCCCCGACACCACCATTGTCTTGCGCCTGATCATCACCATGGAAACCATCGTCTCTCTGGTTTCATATCATCTGCTTTTGACCCCCCACCTTCTGTGCTCACCCTGGTAGTCAAGTGACACGTCTTTTAATAAGGTACATCATGTCACTTCTGCAGGGGTGTTTCTTCTCACTCAGAATTCCGTGAGATGGCCTAGAGAGCCCTTTCCCTGCCTACTGTCATCTTACTCATCCTAACTCCTGTCACTCCCTCCTGTCGCTGCCACTCCAGCCATGCTACCCCCTCTCTGTATTTCAGAGACACCAGGCAAACTCCTTGCTCAAAGCCTTTCCATTTGTTTTGCCTTCTGGAAGCTTCTTCCCCCACTTGACTCCCTCTCTCACCTCCTTTGGATCAACGATGAAGTAGCACTTCACAGTACAGCCTCATTATTAGGTACGTCATTAACCAATACCACTGGCACAGCCGGTTCATAGAAAGTCTGCATACATTCACTGCAACTAACATAATGGCTTAGAGCATCTATGAGCTGACTCTTAAATTTGCTTTAGATATTTTGATGGCTAAATATGGGTGAAACTTTTGCTCACAACATTCAATCTTTTTAGAAGATGTTAATTTATTTATTGTTATAGAGAGAAGAAGGGAGGGAGCGGGGAGAGAAAACATCTATTGACTGCCTCTTCCATGTGCCCCAACTGGGAACCAAACCTGCAACCCAGGTATGACTGGGAATTGAACCCGCAACCTCTCAACTTGTAGGACAATGCCCAACCCACTGAGCCACATGGGTCAGAGCACAGTGTTCGATCTCGAATCCACTTAAAAATTCTAGTCCACTGCTTTGGGCCGGTTGGAGCTGAAGCACAGGGGAGCAAAGCAGGGTTTGTTTTTTTTTTTAATGTTTTCTCACAGATTCATGAGTTAACTTTCAGAGGCTTGCTTTCTGTTGGCCTCAGTTCATCCATCTGTAAAATGAATATGGTGCCACCTCCTCACAAGGGTACTGGAAGGTTTAATTATATTTTGAAATTCTTTGCATCTGTCAAAGAGTAAAGAAGTGTAAGGTCTAATTATGAGCAAGGAGTTAGTATTCCTGCGTTATCATGCTGTTAATGTCATGTCTGCATTTAAATTCGCAGAAGAAAAGGCCTTGGTTTTCATTTAAAATAACTCCTTTCCTCTCTTGCTTCTCATTGGCCAGGGAGTCCCTCTCAGGCCAACGTAGCTGAGCGGTGGCATTTCTCAGTCTATCATTTCTGGAATGTCTCGTGGGTTAGGACACACACCAGCCCTCAGCCACACTGGGCTGGCGGATCTGCAGGCCAGGGCGTTCAGCCTCAGTTGCCTCAGTTGCCTCAGTTGCAAATGGAACAATAGAAGGTCTGTCCCAAAAGCATCAGCCCAATGTCAATATAATTAAAACAGTTTGTGCAGCCAATACTTTTGGGACAGACCTCATATACAGGCCCAGAGGGCTATAAGTAAGGATAAGAAAATAAGAACCACATCAATGGTAATTATTTTTTTTAAAGAACATGAATGTTCAGAGACCAAAGGTTGCGTACTGAGAGGAACGGTTTCACTGCCAAGCAAAGAACCTAATGCCGTACAGGGCCTACATTTGCAGGGATGAGATTCGGGGAAAAGGAAGCTGGGTGGGTTGAAAGATCATGAAGTGCCTCTTCTCATAAGAAGAAAGCCAAGTACCTGAGTGTTGCTGTTGGTGGGGGGGGTTATCTGGCTCTTTGCTTACATAAGCCATGAAGAAGCCGTGAGGGGCTTGGCCTCAGTACTTAAGTGGCTCGCTGGCCACTGATGCATCTGTGAGGTACTGGCATTGGGATTTGTCTTCTAACAACAAGATGGCCAGGTTGGGGTTTTTCAAGGTTATAATGCTGATTATTCATAATATTACTAAACATAGCAAAGAATCGTCCTTGTATCTTTTCACCTTCCTTCTAAGTATTCCTTTCAGCTCCTGTTTCAACCCCTTTAAATTGCCCCTCCTTGCCCGTGACCCTCAGGGCTTGTGAGTATCAAAATATAATTCCATTTTCAGGAGTCGGGATCATGTCTTTCTTTTCAGGGTGCTGGGCCCAGCTAAGTAAACTGAGCAGTTTGCCAACCTAATGTAACCAAACAAACAGAAAAAGGAGGTTCAGCTGTAAGGCAGATGCTGACGCAAAAAGAAAGGGATTTTATTCAGGTGCAGCACAACCTGGGAGAATGGCAGACTCTCATCCCAAAGCCCATCCCCGCTTTCTGCCGTGGCAAAAGTCCAATTGTGTCCTCAGCAAGGCCTGGAATCTATAGGCTCCAAAGCTGTCACCAGGTAGGTAGTGTCCGAATTGAGTTATATCACTGGACACCCTACTAGTTCTGGAGAGTTGCTAACTGGAGTTGGAAAATGCACATATCAGAATTGGTTTCAGAGTTGCATCTTCTGATCTAAATTATTTGCATGTTAAAAAAACAACACCTTCACAGCAACACCTAGATCAGCCGTGGACCAAACAACTGGGCATCATAGCCTAATCGGATTGATATAAAAGTACCCATCACAATGCTCATTCTTATGCCAATGCTACCATCATGCAGGGCTGAGCACCCATTGCTTCTTCACTTCCTCTTAGTTTTCTAGCCTTTGCTTCTATGAGGAAGGCTATGACTATAGAAGCCAGCATACAGACAAACAAAGTAGGGGATGAGGGGCATTATAACATTTATGCAAGGCTACTGTTATTTCCAAAGTGAGTCCATGTCACTTTTTAATTTTTTTATTTATTGATTTTTAGAGAGAGAGAGAGAGAAAAAAAACATCCATTTGTTGCTCTACTTATTTATACATTATTGGTTGATTTTTGTATGTGCCCTGACCAGGGATCCAACCCACAACCTTGGTGTATTGGGGTGATGCTCTAACCAAATGAGCCACCCACCCATGGCTCACTTGAAATAGAAGATTTTTTTCCCCATTCTTAAATTGAGCTAATTAAATGTCTGCTCCCACCTCCACCTCCAATCCTTCATACTTAGAACAAATTGTCTGAGAAGAGCTGGAGAAATTGTGGGTACTTCCCCCAGGGAGGATCTAAAATAATTTTTCAAGTGTGGCTAAGGACGAAGACTGAAATCCAGCTGAAATGCAGGCAGACTTTGGCACACAATAAAAGAACTGCTTGGTAAGCATCTTGCCCAACTTTTTGTTAGGTGCAGGCACTTCCCAGCTTGGAGGAGAACAATTCTCTTATCTTCCCAGGCCAGTTGGCTCCTGGTGCTCTCCGGGCAACAGATCAGAAAGAATTATTTCCAGCTCTCAACTTCAACCAGCAAACCCAGGGCCTCCCTACCGCCCCACTGCCTTGCTAATTCTGCTCAGTCCCCAGCCATTTTCCAGGATGGGCAGCGTGGAAGTGATGGCTGGTGTGTGCGGCATGGAGTGTTGAGCTCCATTGTGTGCATGACGCATGGTGATGACTTGCTCTTCAGTGACAGAGCCAGCAGGGGCAGCTACAATACCTGTCCTCCCCAATTGATGAATGCATCAGGCAGTTAAAATAATTCAGCTAGACAGACACTAAGTTCAAGGTCACTGCCATCCAGACAATAACCAGCAGGGACTGCTGGTTCCCTGGACTTGGCACTCAGGTCCATTTCAGCTATCCGGATGTAAATGGTGACAATGATGAGGGTGACGATACCACCCACTGAGCATTTACTCTGAGGTGCACACACACCAACTTGGTAAAATTCCACGCAGAGAATTTCAATCTGTGTTTTACAAATGAGGAAACTGAGACCCATGGTCATCCCCTCAGCAGGAATGGTAGACAGGGATTCAGCCCCTAGCCTGACTGACCCACTCTTCCAACATGCTAAGACCCTTGCTCACTATAGTTCCCTGAGGCCCCCTGAGTTAATTGATTAAAAATCGGTATGTGCATGTAGCACAGGTTCACCCATTAGGAAAATTAATTTTGATTTACCCAATTTTGAAGTTGCCACGTTAAAAGTTTGTTTCACCCACACTTTGACTTCAAACTGGAAGGATTTTTTTCAAGCTTGAGTGGGGCACTATTATTAACACAGGTGAGGCACACTTCCTTGCATGTAGAAAACAGCTGAAGAAGGAGGGGAAGCCAGAATTTCACAGGGGTGCGCCCTCGGATTGAATATAGAGAACAGCTGAAGAAGGAGGGGAAGCCAGAATTTCACAGGGGTGTGCCCTCGGATTGGATATAGAGAACAGCTGAAGAAGGGGGGAAGCCAGAATTTCACAGGGGCACACCCTCGGATTGAACATAGAGACTGCTACAGTTGGGGAACACGGGGCAGAGCCTCGTGAACGAGGTGGAAATGGCAACCAGTAGGCACGCGCTAGTCGTTCTAGGTGCTGTAGTCCCCTCTTTTCTGAGGTTTCACTTTTCACGATTTTAGTTACTCATGGTCAGCCATGGTCCAAAAATATTAAGGGGGAATTTTCCGAAATAAACAGTTAATAAGTTTTAACTCGTGTGCCATTCTGACTAGTGGGATGAAATCTAATGCAATCTCACTCCACCCCACAGCACATGAACCACCCCTGCTCAGCATGTCCAAGGCTGCAGATGCACATGCTACCCACCTGTTAGTGTTTGAGTCACTGTCTTGATAATCAGATCAACTGTTATAATATCCCAGGGCTTATGTTCAAGTTACCCTAATCTTACTTAATGGCCTCAAAGCCATTCCTGTAACTCCTTTTAAAGTATATTTTTATAATTGTTGTATTCCAAGCTATTGTTCTTAATCTCTTACCGTGCTTAATTTATAAATTAAACTTTATCATTGGCCCTGGCTGTTATGGCTCAGTAGATTGAGCATCAGCCTGTGGACCCAAGGGTTACTGGTTCAATTCCCAGTCAGGGCACATACCCAAGTTGCAAACCAGGTCTCCAACCAGGTCCCCAGCTAGAGACCGGTGAAAGGTGACTATAACAATGATGTTTCTCTCTCTTTCTTCCTCCCTTCTTAAAAAGTATCCCTGTCTTCATAAGACTTATATTTTATCAACACACATACATGCTTAGTTCAGTGTGATGTGAATAGATTATAACCAAATGTTAAGACCTAAGGGGTTAAATTTGTTATTTAGCACATTCATTTATTAACTTCCATAGCCTTAAGAATTTAGGGAAAAATTCTTTAGTGAAGTGTAATATTTATCAAGTACACAAATCAGAAGTGTACAGCTCAATGAATTTTTCACAAGAAGAGTAAATAGCTGTAATCATCAATCAAATCGATAAAGAAAACATCACTAACCTCCCAGAGATCCCCTCCTTTCTCTGGCAACTAACGCTTTTTCATAAAGCTTGCCACCATTCCAGCTTCTAACACCATAAATCAGTTTGTCTAATGGTAAACTTTATAGAAATAGAATCATATAGTATTACTATTATGGGTGCATTTTATTTTATTTTATTTTTTGAGATTTCTCTCTGCTGTTGTATGCAACATTAATTTGTTCATTTTCATTGCTGTGTAGTATTCCATTATGGGATTATGTCCTAATTTACTCTGATTTGTTTATTCTACTGAGTTTGGATTGCTTCTAGTTGGGGGATTTTAATTACACTAATATGAACATTCTTAGACATGCGTTGTGGGGCTTTGGCCTGTTGAATTAAATCCAGGAGTAAAATTGCTGTGTTGCAGGCTACGTGCAGATTCAGGGTTAGCAGATATTGCTAAATAGTTTTCCAAACAGCTGTTCCCATGTACGTACTCCACTGTGGAAGTGCTCCAACTACTCCACATCCACACCAACACTTGGTTTTGCGTCTTTTTATTTTTAGCCCTTATTGGGTGTATATGGGATTTTCACGTGGTTAACATTAAAATTTCTCTGATGGTTAATGATGTTGAACATCTTTTTATGTTGCACATTTAGATATTAATCTTGCTTTCTTCAAATCTCTTCAAGTCTTTCGTCCAGTTTTCTATTTTATCATATTTGCTTGCTAAGTTGTAATAATTATATGCATATTCTGGATGTGAGTCTTTTGTAGTGTTGCAACTATTTTTTTCTCACTTGGAAGCTTACATTTTTCTCACTCAGTATGTATTTTTACTCAACAGAAAGTGTTCACTTTAAAATGGTGTAATTTTTCAGTGTGTGTGTGTTTTTTTTATGGTTAGTGCTTTTCTATGCCCCTCTTAAAAATGTATTTTTTTGCCTTACCACAGTCCTGAAGGTTTTTAAAATTTTCATCCAGAATATTTATTGTGTAACCTTTAGTATTTATAATCTATAATTTACCTGAAATTAACTTTTGTATACACCACATCAAAATTTATTTTTCCCACTTGGATAGTTTGTACTGGTAATTTTTGAAGCAAGTTAAGAGACAAATAGAGACAGCTAAAAAATATTACTAACATGCAATAACAAGACTAGCAAGCACTTCATATACAGTTTATTGTATGCGATTACTGCCCTGCCCATCTTATGTGTCAATTCTTTTGTGTACTTTGATTTAGATACTATATTTATATCTCCCACTTTACAGATTAGGAAACTGAGACTCAAAGAGGTCAAGCAATACATCTAAAGTCACTCAGCTAGTATGTGTCAAAGCCAAGATTCGAAGCAGGCATTTTGGCTTTAGAACTGGCTTCTTTAACCCCAAGGCAAAGCAGCTTACCTCTCAATAATTCATACATGATTTGCCATTTGTTATGAAAATAGGGTTATAATGTCTACATTTGGGCAAATAACAAAAGAACAATGTGGAGTTGCAGGATACAGGCTGTACTTTTTTCTTCCTATCACCCTCTCATTTGCCCCAATTTCAATGCCTCTTGCTTACGTTTGAGGCAGACAGAACTATTCTGAGTGCATTTTATTTTCTTTAATTTTAAAGAGGGCGCCACTGTCTTTGCCTTCCTAACTTTGGGCATGCTGAAAAGGAAGCATTTATATCTGCGTTCCCGTCAGGTACTCTGTGATTTCACCAGGAGCTTCAAGCAGTTTCCATCTCTGCTGTCTTTGTTTCCAGGACTGGAAGCCAGCCCTTTAAAATCAATTTTGCTTGCCCTTGATTCCAGTAGTTGAATTTCTATTTGATTTCTTTTTCTTACTCTTTTCTTTATTTAAATCCTGACTCCCGTCCAATATGGGAGGAGAAAGGCTCCCATGCCTTTGAATACCGATGTGACCAGCAAGCTCTAAGGGTGTGGTAGCCTGGTACCTTGACTTGAGCCCTGCACAGAACTCACCTTGAGTCCCTCACGGTTTCTGGCTTGCCTGGGGCAGCTGGTGTACCCACCTCAATAACCATGCCCCAAACGCTAGGCAAGGAGACATGGCCAGCGAGTCGTTAGCGTGGGGTTTGGAGTCCAATGGATGACATCCTGAAATGGAATCAGCCAATGCATCTGGTAGGAGAGCACCACTGACCCTTCACAGGCAATTAATTAACTAGCCTGCCTCGTGCAAAAGCGATGCAAATGGTTGGGGCAACCATACGTAGGACGTGGCTCTAATTAGATTCCAAATTCAGTGGCCTCATATGACTAAATGGTTTATAAATAGAACTTAATGGAGCAAGCAGAAGCACAAAGCCTAAGTCCTGACTGACTGGGTTGCACTTAATTAAAAGTCATCGGAGGTGGCGTTGGGGGAGCTGTCTCAGCTCAGGCAGCTGTGGGGGGACCACTGGTAGCATGAACTTGGGTGCACACACTTCAAAATGTAGTTGTGCTGCTGGGACAAAAATCGTACACTGAGTGGAAGTCTGCAAAATTCCAGCAAATGTCAGGATGTTCAAGAGAAGAACAAAACCCAGGACCAAGTTTTTCGTAAAAAGACACCAGGAACGTTAAACTTCTGTTTTCGGTCAAAGGTGCAGAGGCGCTCCAAGGCCCTGCCCTTCCTGTAGCTCATGGCCGGAGCTTCTGCAAACCTGAGACAGGCAGGGCATTGGAAGATATCACAGATTCTGCCTTGACCCAGCCTGTCAGTGTTCGTGTGACCTTGAGGAGGCCGTTAACCATTCTTTCAAGCTTCTTAGGGTGTCTCCTACACCCTAAGAACTTGCAAGCTTTTTAGGGTGGGGGCAGGTCTTAGTAAACGTGATCTCCAGCCACAGCCTCTCTAATGAAAGAGAGAATAAAGGCAGAGTGAGCGAGACGCCATGCAATGATATGGAAGTGGTTTTTGGATCTTAATATTCCAGGGTTCTACATGCGAAGCTCTTTTACCATGAGCAGTTCGGGGACATGCTAAATAAACAGGATCTATATCAAAGCCAATGGTTTGATTTGCCCTGGCAGAAAGGAGTATTTTAGCACTGGCATGATTTAGAACCGCTACTGCACGGTTCTAATGAAATGACTAACGTTATAAATGGTAATAAAATGACTGACGTGACGTTGACGGTACTACTTTAAAACTGTGGAGCGACAATGCACCCACCTGCTGGCAGCTCACACTGTCCTCTGTCCCTCACCACCGGGGACTCCAGCTGCTCCTTCTATTTTCTTATCAATACTACAAACTCGATGCAAGTGTTTTTCACAGTGGCTTTCCTGAGCCAAGTCAACTAGGTAAGTTTATTCACAGAAGGGCAGAACTTCTGTGGCAGAAAGACAGATGAAACCATAGGCATTGACAGAAGGTCATCGGGTGAGATGATTTAACTCATGTTCACACACACACATACACTGCTAAGCGATGAGGGCGTTTTTACGCAGTTCAACACACATTACCTGGGAGAGGTATTTCAAACCAAGTGCTTTGCATTGATATGCCTTGTCTGTCAGGCACTCCCCTGGGCACTGGGCTTGGACAAGTGGCTTATGGCAGTAAAGGTTGGGAACATGAACCAGCTAAGCTAGACAGAGAAGCAGCAATTCCGCCCAAGGACACCAGCAAGGCTCCCCAGATGTGTAGCAGCTCAGAACACGTCTGGTGAACCCCTTGAGCAGTGCGTTACCAGCAAGGGAATGAATTTACTGGTGACTTAATGAGCCTGTTTCTATCTGTTGTCACTGTGAAGTCCCCAGATAAAGGCAAACACAAAAGCTGAGGTACTGGGGGGATGAACTTGTGAGTTCGGGTGGTAGCCTAGGGCCTTTCTAGGGGCAGAGGTGGCTAGAGAGCAAGTGAATTTGCAATTGAGAGAGAAACTTCCTCCTAAAACATTCACAGGGGGATGGAAGGAGGAGGGAAAAGTTTCAAAAGAGGTTTCACGGATTTCCTTAGGCCAACCTCTGTTTAAAAATTAGGTTAAATTTCTTTAAAATAAAGCCAACTATTTTTAAAACAAACACTTCAGTAACATTTGGTATGTTTATGGTGCAACCACCAACACTATCTAGTTCCGCAATATTTTCAGCATCCAAAGGAAAACCTTGTATGGATGGAAGAGTTGCTTTCCAATTTCCCCTCCCAGATCCCTGGGCAATTTTCAAGCTTTCTGTGTGGACTCATCTCTTCTATCTTGTATGAATGAAATCATATAATGTGTAACCGTTTGTGCCTGATTCTTTTCACTTAGCATAACTTTTTTGAGCTTGGAGCATGGATTAGTGCTTCATTCTTTCCGTTATATGGAAATGCCGCAATTTATTTGTTCATTTATACAACAGACTTGGTTGTTTCCACCCCTTGGCTATTGTGAATAATCCTGCTATGAACATACATGTATATATATACGTATTTGTTTGAGTACCTGTTTTCAATTTTGGGGGGATATATACCTAAGAGTGAAACTGCTGAGTCATATGATAATGGGATGTTTAACTTTTTTGAGGTGCCACTAACCTGCTTTTCACAGCAGCTGCGACATTATACTTTCCCATCAACAATGTACAAGGGTCCCAACCCTCACTAACATTTGTTAATATCTGTTTTTTTAAAAAGATTTTATTCATTATTTTTAGAGAGATGGGCAGGGAAGGAGGAGAAAACTGACAGAAAGATCAATGTATGGTTGCCTTTCACCTGCCTCCAGTTACGGACCTGGCTGGGGACCTGGCTGGGGACCTGGCTTGCAACCTGGTTATGTGCCCTGGATGGGAATTGAACCAGTGACCTTTGGGTTCATAGGCCAGCACCTTATCCACTGAGCCACCAGCCATGGCTCTGTTTGTCTGTCTGTTTGTTTATTATAGCCTTTCTAGTGCATGAAAAGTGTTGTCTCATTGTGGTTTGATTTGCAATCCCCTAATGACTATGATGTTGAGCATCTTTTCATGTATTTGTTGGCTGTTTGGATAGCATCTTTGGGGAAATGTTTACTCAAATCTTTTGTTCATTTTTTTTTTTTAAGATTTTATTTCATTATTTTTAGAAAGAGGGGAAGGGAAGGAGGCAGAGAGGGAGAAAGACATCAATGTATGGTTGCGTTTCATCTGCCTCCAGCCACAGACCTGACTGGAGACCTGGTTTGCAACCTGGTTATGTGCCCTGGCTGGGGAATCGAACCTGCGACCTTTGGGTTCGCAGGCCAGCACCTTATCCACTGTGCTACCAGACAGGGCCTTTTGTCCATTTTTAATTGGTTAGTTTATTATTATTTTTTTTTTACCGTTAAGTTATAAGGGTTTTTTATATATATCCTGCATACTAGTCCCTTAGCAAATACATTATTTGCAAATATTTTCTCCCATTGTGGAGGTTGTTTTTTCACTTTCTTGATGTCCTTCAATATGCAAAAGTTTTTAATTTGGTAAAGTCTAATTTATCTTTTTTGTTTGTTTCGTTGTGCTCTTGGTACCATATCTAAGACTCCATTGCCAAATTCAAGGTCATGGAGATTCATACCTGTGTTTTCTTCTAAGAGTTTTACAGTTTGAGCTACTCTGTTTAGGTTGTTAATCCATTTAGAGTTAAGTTAGTTTATAACATGAAGTAAGGGTCCAGCTTCATTCTTTTTCATGTGGGGGTACTTAGTTGTCCCAGCACCATTGGTTGAAGAGACTAACTTTTTTCCCCATGGAGTTGTTTTGGCACCATTCTTGTCAAAAACCAATTGGCCATGAGTGTTCATGTTTATTTCTGCCTACCTATTTTTATAGAACTTTCACAGTAAAGATTTCAGCTACACAGTTTGTTTTCCTCTTTGCTCTTGGTTGCTAAACTTTTCATGGATTTTCAGGCTTTTGAAGGGCTTTTAAATTTTTACTTCTTCATTCACTAAACAATTTATTTCTTGGTGTCTTTTTCTACCAATGCTACAAACAGCCCAGTAACTCCTAATGACTGAAAAAAAATTTTTTTTAGTAGTTTTCAGATACTAAATCTGGCCATGAGATGATGTAGTACTTAAAGAGCATAAATCCAGGATGAATGAAGGCCCTCACACATTTTTTCATTTGTTCTTCAGAGCTCACTTGAAAACAAGCCATTTATTGGAACTTGGATTATTCAAAGCTTTTCCTCTGACAAGGTTTTAGTCTTATGAAATGTCACTTCTTTAGTTTTTCACTTTTAAATTTACCTTTGACATCTTTTGTATCTTGCTCCACATTTGTACTTCTTTTGGCCCAAGCTCCCTGGCTGATTATTTACCTGTTGAAATACTTACATTGACTCTTTGAGGCCACAGCTGCTCCTGGCGAAATTACCTGTTAGCCCCAGTGGGCCAGTCCCTGAAATGTTCCAACTGAAAAGGTCAGGCAGTTATAGGTGCTGACAAATTTTAATTTTGTACCCTCTGTGGAAAGCTGAAGGGGGCAGACTTACACAAATCAATTAGCATGAGCTGGCCACAAAACTCACTGCAAACTGCCATGGGAGGAAAAAAGAGGCAATTTAACTCCATTAAACAAAGAGGAGCATTGGGTAGTCCTAGGACAGCATCAGGCTGTGTCACTATGTGAACAGGAGGAAATTTGAAGTATTAATCCCTTAAATCTCTTATAGCTGCATTCAGTTAAGAGCTCTCAGCTGAGGTTCACTCAGTTCATTTGTATCCAAAGAAGATTATTGATTTCTGATGCCTCAGAAAAACCATGTAGACATGTCCAAGAGGACCCTGTTTTCTGTAGGAAGTTCAAGAGCCTTGCAGTCAAAAAGCTTCTAGACGTTTTGACCACAAAGAATCCTTCACTATAATTTTGTCATTTATCTGAAGGCACTTCCTTGTATTGCTGCCAAAGAGGGAAATGTGCCCTTGCCAGGTCTCAAGATGCTAGGGCAAACTTAGTCATTAGAGTTCTCACATCCTTTCTATGAACAATGGGGAAGGAATTGAATGTACCTAGCTTCATGAGTGAAAAGAAAACCTCTCTCAAATATTTCCTTCTAACCCTTCTATGAGGACAGGACTTTTGGTCCATCTTGTTCGCTATCTAGTTTCAGCACTTAGCACAATACCTGGCACACTGTAGGCAATTTGTAAATATTGTTTAAATAAATGAAAAGAGTCTATCCCTAGGTTCTCTCCCCTTTCATTCACTCTATACAATCACCACAATTAAGCAAAACAAAGACACATTCATATTATCATTTGTCCATAACCATTTTATGGCCACCTATTGTTATATAATAAAGTCCACCATGTCTACTTGAATGCTCAAGACCTTTCACAGAGTGTCTGTAATTTACTTGTGGGAACTCATTTCACACCACTGTCTTCCAGGATCCTAACTCACTGTTTAGATTATTTTCAGGCCTTCAGTGTATCATATATATTCTCAGCTCTTCAACTTTGCTCCTTCTGTTCTACCAGAACTGTCCTTCTTGCCTTTCTATCTAAAATGAAATAATCTCTGATCTATGGTCCTTTGAGGGGTCATTTGAAAAAAATCAAGAATTAATAACAGGCAAATTAAGTCAACATAATGAGACATTGGGACATAATGAAAAGTTAGAAAAAGAAAGGGAAAGAAAGTTATCATTCTGAATTCCCATCTTTAGAAATGATCTTTTCAGCTTCCTATGGCCTTTGGCTCCCAAACTCCTTTATGTCTACCTCCACCAACCCAACAGCAGGCTAAAGGGGGAAAGCAATAGAGTGACAGGTTTTCTGAGACAGATAAGAAACAGTGAAGAAGCCAGAGAATGGTGGCAGTCAAGACTCTAAGGGCTAGGGGTAGGAAAGAGGGTAGTCTCTAGTGTTAGTGTGGAGAGAGAAAGAGAAAGAGAGAGAGAGAGAGAGAGAGAGAGAGAGAGAGAGAGAGAAAGAAATGGTGGGGTGTGGGAGAAAGAATTTAGAGATTCCCTGGAGGAGCCTGGAACAGAGAAAGTCCACGAGCTGGTGGAGACCAGGGTGGTGGGGGCAGGTGGGGGGCCCTGGGAGGACAGGCAAGATATGGTTGTGCATGCCTGCCTGCCTCCTTCCTTTCTCTGGCTCGTACACAGTGCCATTGTACGTCTGAGAACTGAAAGCAAAGCAGTTCACCTTTTCTGGAATGTGTGTGTGCATGTGAACTGCCTATGGACAGAACAATGGTCAGAGAACAGACCACCAACTCTCCCACACCCCGTATTGCCCTGGCAGGCGCTTGAGCTCATTCAACCTAAAAAACAAGAAGGAAAGAGAGCAGAGCAAGGGGTCCACCCAGCCTGCTAACAGAAACCCAATTTCACTGACACCTCCAAGCCCTCAAGAAACAAAGGCTGGTGACTCAGTCACATACCTATCAGCTCCCTTCTCACACCTCGTCAAGCTTTGGTTTCCCCAGACAGAATTGATGGTTCTGTCCTCCGGCTCTGGGCGTCTTGGTCTTTCATCGGTCCCTCCACATCCTTCAGAGTCTCACTCAGGGTCTCCTGCCTCAGGGCCACTCAGTAAGTATCATTGACTTGGCTGTTACAGACTCTGCCACTGAGGCCCAGAGCAGCTAAATGGCGTTTCCAAATTTGTCTCTGGCTAAGCCAGGACAAGAAGGCAGCTCTTCCTTTCCCACAGGAAGCTCACTGTTTTCAGCCTACAAGTTTCAGTCTTTTGCACACATGTGTGTAGAAAGGGATTATTGAATGGCACAGCGTTTAATTTCTTCAACTGTATTGCAGTCCAAAGGAGCAGTTATTTTATTGTGGTCGAGTATATATAATACAAAATTTGCCATTTTCACTGCTTTAATTATATTTGCAGTGTGTGTAACCGTCATTATTATTTATACACCTTTTTCATCTTTCCAAATGAAAACTCTGTACATATGAAGAAATAATTCCCCATTCTCCCCTCTGCCCAGCCCCTGGCGACCTCTGGTCTACTTGTTGTCTTATGAAATTGCCAATTCTAGGCAAATGGAATCATATAAATGGATTATACAATATCTGTCCTTTAGCAACTGACTTCTTTCACTGAGGATGACGTAGGATGATGTCATCAAGATTCACCCATGTAGCAGCCTGTGCGAGCTCTTCATTCCTTTTCAAGGCTCAGTGTATTGCACTGTATGCATTTGCCAACCAGTTTGGGTTTATCCACCCATCTGTGGAGGGAGATAGGTTCTTGCCACCTTTCGTGTAATATGAATTACACCACAGTGAACACGGGCATACAAACATCTGTTTGTGGCCCCGAATTCAGTTCTTCTAGGTAGAGCCTCAAGAGTGAAATCACTGCATCAAATGGTAATTCTATTTCCACAACAGCTGCACAGTTTTATATTCCCATCAGCAACAACAGGGATTTCAATTTCTTCACATCCTCACCCACACTTGTCATTTTCCATCTTTTGTATTACAGCCATCTTTCGCTTTCAAGATTTGACACAATTTTTTCCTCTACCCCAAACCCTGTATTTCAAACCCTTCTACCTCCATTTCTTCTGGTTCTGCTTTAATCTATACACATATGTGAAGCCCTTGTAGAGCCCTCAACTGGATGTCTTTTCTGTGTGTTATTTTGCTTTCATTGGCCTGTCTGCCCTTCTAGACTGTGAGCACCTACAAGGTAGGAATTGTGTGGCATTTACTACTGAGTCCCAACACAGTGATGACAATCTGGCCATTCTGTAAACAGCTGATGAATAAGTCAACGGAATCACCAATCATCTGCCAGGTTCTGTTTAGGACTGCATGGGAGTTTCCTTTACTCCATGCTCTTTCCCTCAAATCCATTCATCCTTTCACTTATTCACGTATTCATCCTCTTATCAAATGCCTATGAAACATCTGAACTCAGAACTACCACCGATATTAAGAGACGAAGATCACTAATGTTGCAGACTTTACACTGCGGTCGGGGCATGGGAGAGAGTGTATGGAGAGACAGACAAATAGAGCATGCCTAACAGCTCTATTGGTGATAACAAATATGTGCTTTAAAAATGCAGCTATAACTGAGAGGGAACATTCAGGATAAAGAGGAGAAATTATCAGAGAGTGGGGCTCTATGGTGGGAAGTTGGGCAGGTAGGGGGGCATATCAAGATGGGAGGTGTTGGGCCATGAGAGAGGAATGGTATGCCACCTAGAAATAGAGAAGAGGAAGACCAGAGAAATGAAAATGAGGCAGAGGGGCAAAGTACCAGAGACCATCAATATTACCTAAGTCTGGTTCTGGCTTTAGGCTTGAGTGGGAGATAGAAAGTAGGTGACCTATGGGATAAGGACTGTGAAATTGTCACCATGGGGCTTAAGGAGCTAGCCAGAGAAGGGGGCTCCTTTAAAAACGGTAACCCCATTCTTTAAATCGGACCTGTTTTCTTTCCAACAGCAGAAGAATAAGAACATGCAGTCTAGCTTCGTAACTAGTAATGGTAGTTGTGTGGGAGTCCAGTCTTCATGAAATGTGGCATCGATAGGCCTAGAAATACTCCTTTAACTTGAACTTCAGAATTAAAATGTCCCTGTCAAAAATGATCCCTTTTAGAGACTCTTCCACTATAAGACTGTGAGCTGTTTGAAAACAGGGTAGCGATTTTCCTTCTCTCTTTCCCCGCCCTGACACAAGGCCTAGGACCCAGCAAATAGACAGAGATGATGAAAGTCCGGAGTGAGAACAATTTGTTAGCAGGAATTTTCTCAGAGATCCCTTTCCTTTGTATTTTTCTTTTCCATTTGAGGCTTTTATTTTCTAATTTATCATAATGTTTTTCTCATTCTAAAGTAATACATTTCCTTCACGTGTAGAATGCTCAGAAAATAGGGAATATGTGCAACCTATTTCTCCAGGTCATGCAACCTGAAAGCCTAGTGATAGTGATAACTCATATTTTATGGGTTCTTTCTCCACCTTCAATCATTGCTCCCCGCCACCCCCACTTTTATTTCTGCATTAGAAACCCAACAGAGCGGGGGACCTTGGATTCATGTTCACAATTTAGTTTAACTCATGAATGCGGCTTTTGACCCATTCCCCTTTCTGCATCTGGCCACCCTCCATGACATCAGCTACCTACAAAACTGAACGGTGGGACGTTGGGCTCTTAAAGGAGAGTTCTGAGTCCCTTCACCAAGGAAATGGAGGTCTGTCATCTTCTAGTTGCTCAGCTCTCAGAGCTTTCGTGCAGAAATGTGGGGAGCACGCCTGTCTCCACCCCCAGCCACATCTTACCGAGGCTCCAGCACAGAAGAGAAAGACTTCTTATCTTCTGTGGCTCCTCTCTTCTCTGGCCTAATCTTCCTGTCCAAAGACTGGGTCTTCAGAAGGTATTTGGTGCCACTCAGATGCTGGGCTCTGGACTTCTTCCATGGGAACACTGATCTAGATCAAATCTTCACTGGTTCACCCCATGCCGTAACACCCCACCCTACCCTCACTCCACCCTTCTATGCTCAAACTTCTTCAAATCCCAACAGTTAGACACACTCCAGGTTACCTTGGCACCTTGCTATTAAGTACAAAGAAGGAAATTAATGAGTCATCATTTGAAGATCATCATTTTAATATTTTAATTTTTTATAAGATTTTATTTATTATTTGCAGAGCGAGGGGAAGGGAAAGAGGCAGAGAGGGAGAGAAACATCCAGGTATGGTTGCCTTTCACCTGCCTTCAGCTACGGACCTGGCTGGAGACCTGGCTTGCAACCTGGTTATGTGTCCTGGCTGGGAATCAAACCAGTGACGTCTGGGTTTGCAGGCCAGCACGTTATCCACCGTGCCACCAACCAGACCTGGCTTGCAACCTGGTTATGTGCCCTGGCTGGGGAATTGAACCAGCAACCTTGGATTCACAGGGCAGTGCCTTATCCGTATTTTAATGTTTTTTCTAACCTTCTGGTGTTTTTTTATACATAGGTTACAAAGTTGAGACTATGGTATATGGGTCAAATATCAGGTCTTGTCCTTTTTAAAATCTTAGGTAGAGAGCATTGCCTGTATCATGCCTTTTGGTTAGAAAACATTTATCACTAAACATTAATCTAGACAAGGCCTTTCTATTGTAATTATGAATATAATGATGGTAATATTTTATTACTCCCTTCTGTTGAAGGTACTTAGGTACTTTCCTACTGATTTCAATATACATGCCTGTTCTTGGAAAATATGTTGCTCTGTTTTGTATGTGGTCTTTAGTATTCATTTGCACTAAAAACTCATTCTGTCCTTATTTTTTCACTTAAGACTGTGTTTTACAGATGTACTGATTTACACATCATCTAAATTTTGTCATTTCACCTTATGTATTTATTATATTTTGCTTATTCTTTCCCAGTGTTGAACATTTGGGTTGCTCTAACTTCTTGCTGCCACTATCAATATTATGACAAACGTCTCTCTCATGTCCCTGTAAAAGGACCTGTGTAAGAGTGTCTCTGTGATAAACATCCAGGAGTGAGTAGAATTTGGGAGGCATGCATTGTCACAGGTAAAATTCTCTAAATACCACTGTATCACTTTACAGCATGACTCAAGTTCCCATCTTTCCAGATTGTTAATGACAGTTTGTATCCTGTGCTCTTCTAATTTTTGCTGTTGTGATGCCTGTGAGTCAGTATTTCATTTTTATTTGTATCTCTATTTTTCTGATTACTATGGAGTTTCAACATCTTTTCATAGACTTGTATACCTCTGAGGCTCCTTCTTCTGTGAATGTCTATTCATAGCTTTGCTCTTCTACCCCACTTTTGCCCATACCATTCCATCTTGAATATTTTCCTATACTTTTCATGAACATTAGTTATAATATTCCACAATATACCATATATTGTTTAACCATTATGCTTCTATGAGACCTTTTAGTGGTTTCCAGTGTTTGCTATAAGGAGCATCTTTGCATGTAAACCCTTGTTTCCATGTGTGATTTTTGGATCATGTCATGGGAACAATTACTGATTCGAAGGATATAAAACATTTAAGGGGTGGGGGTAGTTGCGGCAGGAGAGAGCAACAAAGGGAAAATGGGACAACTATAATGGAACAAAAACAAATTTTTTAAGTCACTTAGTCTATTATTACCAAATGGTACCCCTAAAAGTTTATGCCACTTAACAGTACATTAAGGTCCATTAACAGTACATAAGAATTCTTGTTTTAACATTCACTCATGAATATTTCTCAAATCATCACCAACCTGTGACATAAAAGCCTAACTAATTTTTGCTTTAAATAGCTCGCTAGTGACACCTGGATCTAGTTAATGTAGAGCAGAGATTTGCATTTCTTCTCTTAATTGTTTGTGCTCCTTGTCCTGTTTCTCTAGGCTACCTATATGATATTGTTGATTCACAAGATGTCACTGTAGAAATAGTATTTACGTCATATTGCTTTTCCTACATGTGGCATGTGGAGATTGTTCTTGTACTTGAGAACATGACGGTGGTTTGGGGTTTGTCTTTGGTGGGTGTCTAAGGCTACTGGATGGCAAGGATGGTGCTGGACATCTGCGAAAATAAGAATAGTGGCCACAGGCAGGGCAGGAGCTTCAGATACTGATTTTTGCATTGAAGGAGCATCACCCTGCAGGCTGGTCACCTGGTTTTTCCAGGAAAGGCTATTGCTCTCAGCAGGGAGGCTCTGAGAATTCCCTCTGCTCCACATCTCAGCTCATTTCTCCTTACTCATCCTGTGTTTGACTTTCACCGACTGCGGAAGTTTGGAGACTTGTGACCACAGAAGCCCCAGGGCCTTTGGCGTAAAGGTAGAATAATGACAGCTCAATACATTTGACCTTTTGGACAAAGGCTAAAGTAAAAGGCAATCTTTTCTTGATTCTGTCTTTAATGTGAATGACAGGTCATTCCATTGTATGGTTTGCAGACCACATCTGTTCTACCATAACCAATATGTAATGCTCAAGTAATTAACACAGCCCTTGGTCCTGTGCCATGTCAAATCTTGCTGCAAGCCAGTGCATCAGCCCCCAGAGAACTAGGGAAACTGACCAGAGTTCTTATTTTCCCGAAGGCTGGACACATGTAACCTGGAACCATGTCATGCTGCAAGGAGCACTGAATCCTACTTAGCTCTATTTCACTTGAGGAATAACTGACCCTTTCTCTTGGGAGAGGAGGGGACTCATGCAGCTGACACCTCTTTGCCCAATGGCTGAAGACTACACGGCTCATCTACGAAGGGCTTGACATGTGATTTCTCGTCAAATCCTCAGCAGAGGAAATGTTTGCCCAGTGGCAAGCCCTTCTTTCTTACAAACTAAATGTAGAGCCCGTACGCAAGAGCCTCTCAAAATTTTAAAAGGTCAATGTGTTGCACTGGACAATAATGAGTCATCTTCACT
Organism: Noctilio leporinus; assembly: GCA_004026585.1. Classification (NCBI taxonomy): domain Eukaryota; kingdom Metazoa; phylum Chordata; class Mammalia; order Chiroptera; family Noctilionidae; genus Noctilio; species Noctilio leporinus. Next base: position 47,297 of record PVIW01005740.1, read on the forward strand.
TTTATGTGCATTCCCTTGAACACGACCAGAGGGTACATGTTCATTTGCCCTCAGTAGTTAGCTGAATACTGATGTACCTCATTTCTATGACCCTGCTTCTCAATCATCATATTCCTTTTATGCCATGGATTCAAGTTCTTGGTCCAACTCCTGCAGGTCCCCATAAGTGGGCAGAAGAGGGCATTTCTCAAAAGTATTTTAAATTATAGAGGTATACAGTAAAATGTACAGAATTTAAATGTACCTTGAGGAGTTTTGACAAATGTACTCCAGTAGAGCCTTTTCATGACCCCATAATGTTCCTTTATACCATCTAGTCGATCATCTCAGTCCCTAATGCCCTTCTGACCTCTGGAAGCATAGATTAATTTTTATTATACTATAGTTTCATGTAAATAGAATTATGCACTATCAATCTTTTTTACCTGGTTTCTTTGACTCAAGTATAATGCTTATGAGAATTAATCTGTTAGTGTGTGTATCGGCATTTCATCATTATTCTTAGTATTCGTCAGGTGAAAATGCCACAATTTGTTTAATGAATTGTTGATGGACATTTGAGCTTGTTTCCAATTTTTGCCTCATACATCATTTTGGAGAAATATGCTTTCATAGGGACATAAAGTAACACTACTGTAAAATTAAGAATTCCTATTGACCAAGAGGCAGATTAAGAGAGGGAAATGCAAACTACAGAGGGAGAGGAGATTGTTGCCAATACTACAAAGAATTAGGATCAAGAATATATAAAGAATCCCTAAAACTCATTTCATTTCTTTTGAGTAGAAACTTAGTAGTGAAATTCCAATGCCCTAGGTTAGGTTTACGTTGGTTTTAAATAATATTAGCTATATGGTTTTTGGTAGATCTCCTTTATCATCTTGAGAAAATTTTCTCTCTTCTTAGTTTTCTGAGAATTTTTAAACATTTTATAAATGTATTTTTTCAAATGTTGTTCTGACTTTTATTATATTAGTGTGGTTAATTACATTGATTTTTATGTATTGAATCAAACTTCGATTCTTAGGGAAAAGTCAACTAGGTTATTGCGCATTATACTTTTCTTTAATGTTGAATATGATGTGTCAAATTTTTGTTTTATTTATAAATTTTTCATCTGTGTTCAGGAGAAATTTTGTTCTAAAGTTTTCTTGTAATGGCTTTTACAGGTTTTACAGGGTAGCTTTTTCTTCATAGAATAAGTTTGGAAGTGTACTGTCCCTCTTCAACTTTCTGGGAAGTTTCTGTAGACTTGGCACTATTTCCTCATTAAGTATTTAGATGTTTAATAGAATTCACCAGGAAAGCCATCTGGCCCTAAGGGGTGTGTGTGTGTGTGTGTGTGTGTGTGTGTGTGTGTGTGTATTTTAGAAAGGTTAATTATAAATTCAATTCCTATAATAGATATAAAGCTATTTAAATTACCTTCTTGAATGAACTTTGGTAGTGACTTTCAAGGAATGTGCTCATTTCTTGTAAGCTGACAAATTTATTGCCATGAAACTATTTATATTATTTCTCTATACCCTTATAGTAGTGATGCCCCTACTCTAATTCCTGATATTAGTAATTTATGGATTTTTAAAAATAATTTTTTCTGATCAATATAGTTAGAGGTTTATCATTTTTTATATCTTCAAGACCCAACTTTTGGCTTCATTAGTATTCATGAACTTTTAAAGTTGGTTTCTATTTTATTAGTTTATCTTCCTATGTTTATGTTAATTTTTTGTTTGCTTGATTTTAATTTGCTCTGTTTCTTTTAGATTATAGGGTGAATGTTTAGATAATAATTTGATACCTTTCTTTCTTTCTAATATTAGTGTTTAGTGCTATAAATTCCTCTCTAAATGCTGCTGTAGCTTCACTCCACACATTTTGAATGTCATGTTTTCATTTCTACCCAGTTCAAAATACCTCAGTTATTTCAAATTCTCCATGTGACTTTTCTTTGATCCATGGATTATTTAGAAGTATGTTATTTAGTGTCCAAATAGTTGGTAAATCTCCACATATTTTTGGTCATTGATTTTTCATTTAATTCTACTGTGGCCAGGTAACATTTTTATACAATTTGGATCTCTTAAATTTCCTGTGGTCAGGACACAACCTAACTTGGTAGGTGTTCTGTGTGCACTTGCAAAAAGAATGATTTATTCTGCTCTTGCTAGGTGTCGTATTCGACAAATATCAATAAGGTCAAGTTGGTTAGTTGTTTTCTTTGGGCCTTACACATTTACTGAGCTCTGTGGAAACTAAAATAGCTGGAAAGGAGACAGTGAAAAGGTGGTTGCAGTTGAAGGTGAGGGAGCCTGATCAAACTCCTGAAACTCATTTGTAAGCATTTTGGTTTTTATTATGGATTAACAAAATGCTTCCATTTCTGTATGAGTAGGCTTCCCTTAGATATTGTAGTAAAAATGCAAAGTGAGCCCTGGCCGGGTGGCTCAGTTGATGTTCATTTCTTTCTCTCTCTCTCTCTCTCTCTCTTTCTCTTTCTCTCTCTCTCTCTCTCTCTCTCTCTCTCTCTCTCTCTCTCTCTCTCTCTCTCTCTCCTCTTCCTCTCTTACTCTATCTCTCTAATCCATCCAAATATCCTTGGGTGAGGATTTTTTAAAAAATACAACGTGAAGGTGCAAGGGCAGTTGTTAGAAAACTTAAAATAATCCAGGCAAGATATGATAGTGATTAGACCCAAAGGAGAAGAAGAGGTAGCCAGATGTGGGTATATTCTGATGGTAGCATTGACAGATTTTCTTAGTAGGTTCTACACTTAAGCAACCTTCTCTTGACTCCCCATTTAGGCCTGGGATCAGTACTACCTTGTAATATTACAGATAGAAAAGTTAGAAGGTCATACTCTTCATACTATTTTGTTGTTTTGGGTCAATACCCTCCAGGAAAGTCTAGAGTCCTCCTCTGGAGACAGTGACAAAAGTCCTTAATGCATTTGTCCTACCACTATGCACCTGCCATTGTTCTCATCCTCATTACCCAAAGATTCCAATAACTGCTTGGTAGTAGTTTTGAATACCTGGAACAGAAGGAGAACCATTTATTTAATCAATGTATGAATGAATCGTTTATATTTTCTTTCAAATTTGACCTTGAGGATTCACTACAAACAGCTAGGTGTTATTTTTGAAACTGTAAAAATGTTAAAATTCCGTTTGCATGTGTTTAAGCTTTTGGGAAATGTTCTTATCCATTTTTTAAAAGACACCTGCATTTGAGAATAGTTGATTTCCAAGTGATTAGTGTTCTGCCTCTGGTTTGTAATCGAAGTCAAATATGGTTGTTTTGATGACATTAGAAGACTTGACCAACTCTTTTCATTTAACAAATATTTATGTAACTATGACATGCCAGGTCCTGGTGCTATATGCTCAGGGATAGGCTAGTTCTAATCCAAGGATTGCAAAATCCAGTTCTAAAGAACTCTATTGATATGTATGCATTACTTAATATATGAAGGGGACCCCAAAAAAACAGAATTACCTTCTGGACAGTAGGTCCCTTGTAGTGCAGGATCTTCCTGCTAGGTGAGTGTTCTAGCAACCCATCTGTATCAGTGTACCAGCTGGCGTTGTTGTGAGAGGCTGCGTTCAGCTTCACTGAAGGTTTTTTGAAAACTTTTTAAACACATTTGCCTGTTTCATGATGGATAATTTATAAGTGTACCTGCCCACACTGTATTGCATGTTGAGCAGTTTTTTCCCAAAATGGCCTGACCCCTGTGCTCCATTCTCCCTATTCACCCAGTCTCACCCTGAGTGAGGTCATTCTTTGTTTCTCCAGATTTAAAAAAAGCCCTCAAAAGGAAATGTTTTCCTGATGTGGATGAGGTGAAACAAAAAACAGCAGAAGCACTAAAAGACATCAAATTGGACACATTTAAAAACTATTTTGAGCAATGGAGAAAAACATCTTGATAGGTATATCACATCAAATATACCTAGTACTTCAAAGAGTACTTTGAAGGTGGATGAAGTTTAAATATATATGAATAAATATATAATTTTAAAAACTAAATTACAGGTTTTGGGAGTCCCCCCTCATATAATCTGATAAAAGTTATAAAACCTAGTATGAACCTATTGGTATGAGAAATTCTCTTTAAAGATTTTATTTATTATTCTCAGAGACAGAGGAAGGGATAGAGGCAGAGAGGGAGAGAAATGTCAATGTATGGTTGCCCTTCACCTGCCTCCAGCTATGGACTTGGCTGGAGACCTGGCTTGCAACCTGGTTATGTGCCCTGGCTGGGAATCGAACCAGTGACATTTGGGTTCGCAGGCTGGTGCCTTATCCACTGTGCCACCAGCTAGGGTGGTGGTATGAGAAAATTTAAGAGGACCTTGTGTGCCAACTTCAGGGATGCATTTAGCAGGCGAATAGTTAGTGCAAAGAGAAAGGAGTGAAAAGTGAATGCTCCATGCTGAAGCAGGGATATGCATGAAGGCTAGAGTGTGAGAGAAACCACAGTGCACTGAGATCTGCAAATACTTCTGAGTGGCTTGAGCTCTCCCCTCAAATATTGAGCGACGATGCTGAGGAGTCAAGCCTGGGACAGGCTGTGACCCTCTATGCTAAAGAGTTTGCATTTTGATTGTAGAGCAAGGGGAGCCATTGCAAATCTCTTTGAGCAGGAGAGCGGTGTTATACCTTGAAAGGTCACCCGGCTGGGCTGTGGAAAATGGATCAGAATACTGCAAGATTGGAGGCGAAAAGACCTATTTGTAGACTGCTGCAGCAGTCTGGAAGAAGAATGCTAACAGCCTGAAATTAAGTCACTACCAGAGGCAGAACTGGGGAGTTCCAAAAAATAATGAGAGAATCCAAGGAATAGGTCAGATGTAATATGTCTAAAAGCAAGATTTCTTCACTGGGTGAAACTGCCGCGTAATTGATTAAGATACTGAGTGTAGATGGAGAAGAGATTTGGATTGTCTGCAATGAACTGCATTTGAGAGCATGGGTATCTTCCGGAAGACATCTGTAGATAATTAGGCGCATAGGTCTGGCGCTCAGGACAGCCGTTCTAGCCTGACATACGATTTGAAAGTGATATTATATTTGGGTGGGGATTGGAGCTTTGGGGCTGGGAGAAATTACAGAAGAACTCATGAAGCATTGAGGGTGGGACTCAAAGAAATGCTGACATTTTAAGGGGTTGACAAAGAAAGACGAGCCAGCAAGGGAGACGGGATGTAGCAACCAGCGGGGGAGGAAGAAGACCAAGGATGCGTCGTGTCAAATGCGTCGTGTCAGGAGAAAGTCATGGAAGCTGACATAGGTGAAAACCTCCAGAAGCCAGGGTAGGTCACCAAGCTGAAGAGTCAGGTAAAATGAAGTCCGTCAAGGCCACAACATCTGGCAGGAAGGAAGTCATTTACTGTGAGGGAGGAAGCCCGATTGTCTGGAGTTGAGGCAATGGGAGCTGGTGGGGACTGTGATCAGAGATCAGAGGGATGCCTGGTCCACAGACAGCTTTTATTGTTGCCCTTGTCTCTTGAGATCAGCAGCAGTGAACTTGGTTAAATGCTGATTACAAGGAATTGGTATAGAAGGAGCAATTGTGGCTCTGGAGAGGCGGTGCCTAATTCTGGGAGGCAGGCAGGGTGGAACTCTCCAGCATCTCTGCAGGGAGGAGCCACCAAGAAGAAAAGGACAACATTCCTAGTAGCTCCACTAGGGGGACAGAGATGCAGATGGTACCTGTGTGAGTTGGATTCATACGTTAACATCCTAATCCCCAGTGCATCAGAGTGTGACATTACTTGGAAATAGGTCCTTGCACATACAATTAGTTGAGTTCTTACTGGGGCAGGGTGGGTACCTACTCGTAACATGCCTGCTGTCCATATCACAGGGGAAGTTTGGACACAGACATATGTGTTTAGGGGGAGCAGCATGGGAAGATGAAAGCAGAGATCAGGTGAGGTCACAGAAGCCGTCAGAGATTGCCAGTGAATCCCTAGGAGGTAGGAGAACAGCCTGCAATCGATCCTTCTCTGGCACCTTTGGAAAGAACCAGCCCTTGAACTCGGGCTTCTGGCCTCCAGCCCTGTGAGACAGCACGTTTCTGGTGTTCACACCATGCGGTTTGTGGCATTTTGTTCCAGCAGTCCTAGCTGAGTAGTAGCGTACCAGTGACCGTCAATCTGCATGTGATAGGCAGTATGTCAATGGAATTCTGATAGTTGTTACTTTTACTGTGGAGCTGCACCCCATGTCATCTTTGGGGACCCCATGGGGAGGCAAGTAAGTGGAAAAGACTTGAGCCAACAATTCTGGACATTGGAGGACAGCAATCTAAGAGGAAATATGAGTGTCAGGTGGTATTGAGACACCAGTTGAGTTTAGATCACAGTAATAAACAATATATATTTTTAAGATTTTATTTATTATTTTTGGAGAAAGGGGAAGGGAGAGAAGCAGAGAGGAAGAGAGACATCAATATATGGTTGCCTTTCACCTGCCTCCAGCTGCAGATCTGGCTGGAAACCTGGCTTGCAACCTGGGTATGTGCCCTAGCTGGGAATCGAACCAGTGGCCTTTGGGTTTGCAGGCCGGCGCCTTATCCACTGTGCCACCAGCCAGGGTTTAAACAGTATTTTTTAAATAGTCTTTTCAGTGGCCTCGCAGCAGCCCTGTGTATTTGGAGAATATATTTTCTGCCACTGAAGTTAAAGCTAACTATCTTTTTCTGCCCTGCCTGCCTTTTCCTAGGCCCTTGTCCTTAGCAAAAGTACAAAGTAATAAAACTCCTTTAGTCATAGGAAAGGTCATTAAAATTAATCAGCAGGCAGTCTGCCCACGTGCCACTTGCGTTCTTCTACCACCGAAAATGAATCCCTGAGGCTTAGCTTATAAAATCCACGAGTGAAAAAGGGCTTTGTCTTTCATGACCACCTTTTCCCAGATGCGGTGGCTCTGAGCTGCACACCAGAGCGGAGATGTCTCCCGGGGCACTTTCCTTTCGTCACTGTTCAAGCCAAGGGTGTCTGAAGAGGCTGGTCGTCTCTTGCCAGGAATATGAATCGGGTCTGAGTGGGGTCTGTGACTAACCCATCCTGAGAAAGTGCCAGAACCCAGTTGACGGAGGAAAAGTTGCCGCAGGAAAACCTCGTGAATGTACATTTCGTTTCTGCATGGGACATTCACTTAAGGTGAAATATGGCAATTCGTGGGAATTGTGTGACACTCATGCGAAGTACAATGGAAAGTAAAAATGGGACTTTGATGTTTATGAAATGTGTATTATTCCCACCGTTAGGTAAACCAGTTTTCTTTTTCTAGTCCATCCTCTGAGTAAGCAGCTAAGCCCAAAGCCTGAAAGAAAGAGCAGGGAACGTGGTTAAGATTGCAGGATAATTGCAAATTCTGGGCAATATTCATCAGGGAAACAGAGAAGATTGGAGCCAGGACCCCTCCAGGGAAAGGAAAACTTGGCCTAACATCAGAGCAGGACAAATGCAGCTGGCACTGTGGCCTCCGAAAGTGCCATCAGATGCCCGTGAGAAAGCCCCATGAGAGGCCTCCTCTCAATGAGGAAGTCACAACTCAGCCCCTGGCTGGAGGGCCCAGCTGTCCCAGCTCCAGCCATCTGATCAGAAGGCACTTGGTGATGGACGTGGAGCCTAACTCCAACCACAGGGGGAGGAGGTCCGGGCCGGAGGCAGGATTTCCTCCCAGCTGTCACCTGTGACATGCTCTCTTTCAGGGGGAGGAGGGGTTACCAGTGCACCTCTGGACTTACACACGGGTCACCAGGTCTGAGTACCCCACCTTATTCAACACTCGCTCTAAACTCTACTGTGACCACAAAAGTGGTGAGACCTCAAAGAGTAGTGAAGCTGCAGTGTTGTTTAAAGATAATCCAGTCAACTCCCTCCCCCCATATATACACCCTCACCCACACTCTCACCATCATTTTATTAAAAAGAAAATAGATACTGAAGTCTGGGGCTTCAATAACTTGACCATATGCTACTACAACAAGTATCAACCTAAATATTTAGCTCCTGAATTCTAAGATCTTTCTACTGGGCTACTCAGGAGAGTCTAGGGCTGACCAGGACAAAGGACCTGCTGGGGTCAAGTCAGTAAACACTCATGTCAGGAAAACAACTCTACTCTGGTCTCTTCTCAATTTCTATGAACAAGTATTGATTAAGATGGATTTCATTTTATCTACGCTTCGTAATTTATTTCAACACCCTTTCCTCATTTGATGTTTTAAGAACACCTATGAGAAGGAGAAGTTTGGTATCATTACCTTTGTTTTAGAGATGAGGAAATTTAAGATCAGAGAAAAGTGATAGATTCAAGTTCTTAAGGCCAATAATTATTAGAACAGAGGCTAGATCCCAGCATTTCACTGTCTTCTAGCCCAGTATGTTCCTGCTATTCACCAGATACACTCTCACTAGATATCAGAATCTCTGCCTGAGCCTGGGGCCCTCAGGATCTAACTAGAAAAGTCTGATTTCAATGATGGGGACCCTGGTAGGGAAATTAGGTAAGTAATTATGTAAATTCGTTTCAGCGAAAAGAAAATTACTAACTTGGGTCCACCAAAGAAGTCATTTAACTACTCTAAGCTTCTGTTTCCTCATGTGCAATAATAACTCCTTTGTAGAGTTATGTGGAATAAGTGTGATGTTTTTAAAGTTCATTTTATCAACACACTATTGTAAAGGAGTTCAGAGAGCAGGCACAAGATGCTCGCTAACATTTGGGGGAGGTGAGTGAGAGTTCTGGGCGAAATTGCTCTGACAAAACAGGAATTTGTTTCTCTGGACTTAGAAGAACCAGCCTCCCACGGATTCATACAATGCCCTGTAAACCCCTGTAATCTTGAGGTAGGGGGGTGGGGCATGGCTGCTGGCTGCCCTGCAGCGCCGGATAATAGATCTTGGAGAGATCTAGGCTAATTTGAAATTTGCTCCCATGCTGAATGAATAAGACTAAATTGTTCACTTTCTATGAGTCTGGGTTCCTGAGGGGCCGAAAAGCATAATTATCCCAATAAATAACATGGCATTATACGTCAATAATGGGATGGCATCTTCTTGGCAGGTAGACTGTAATCGCAGGAATCCAGACCTCGCGTTTGCCAAGGTGCGTGTTACTGCAGGCTTACCATGGCCTTATTACATTCTTTTGCTCGTGAAAATGGCTGTCTGTGCAGCTGAGTTCATTAGGTAAACAGCTGGGGTAATTGATAGTGTGAATACCATTTCATTTCCTGCTGCTCAAAAAGAATTTGCTCTGAGGTTGAGGAAAATGACCCATTTGCTGCTGTGGGTTCTGGCAAGTTTTCTTCGAGGAGCAGGTTTTAGGCTGACTGTCCACACACTGTCTTCTTTTCTGCAAGCTTGCAGGCCATGGGAAGAGGCCGTTATTAATAGCGACTGTCCTTCTTGTGGAAGAGCTGGAGTCCTGAGGTCAGAGCTCATGTGGCTGCGAAGAGTTTGCAGCCAGCTTCCGGCCATCTTCGGTCCTCTGTGGAAAACCTCGGCCATGCCAGAGGGGTCCCTGGGCCCCCAGGAGGACGAAAGATGAATGAGCCTTTTCACTGCTGTGACCCTCCCGGCCTGAGGTTCCAAATTTCAGTGGACAGGTTTGTCCTGGTTTCGTGGAGCTCAGAACAAATTTGCTTTGGGAGATGAGGCCCTTTGAGAAAAAGCAAAGGGATATAAAACTCTACTGCATGGAACAAAATATTTTCCCCCAGGTTAATTTATACGTTTTAAGGAATCCTAATAAAAATCTCAGAGGAACTTATTTAACTTGACAAAATTATCCTACATCGTATACAAAAAAGTGGTAAAATAGTAGTCAGCATAATTTTACATCATCAAATTAATAAGATGCAACTTGCACTTGCAGAAAAGGAAATAGACTACCACACAGCTGTCATTAACCAATTTATTTCTGGGATCCAAAAAGATGAGACACGCGCATCACTGGAATGATTCAAATGAAAAGAAATGCAAATTCATATGGGTAATGCAGTGCAAAGTAATGTTATCTTATGTCAGAAATGGCTGCCAATAACTTTCACCTTCTTGGTAAGGACATTGGGAGGGACAGCAGTGTGACTGGTATAATTCATATCAGCAGGTGACTAAATATCTACTTAATAGCTCAGAATGTCTGGAAGAGACTTAGGAATTTCTATTTTTATTTCTGTTTTCCTTTCCCATGTTTGTAGTGAAGGAAACCATTTTAAGAATGGTATTAAGAGCAAGTTACATAAATGGAGAGATTGCTTCACACAGAAAAATGGAAACATCTGAGTTTTCATTTTAAAAATGATTGAAAAGTACATGTTAAATGGGGAAAATATTCCTAACATATGTTATAAAGAATTAATGTCCCTAGTATAAAAAATGCTAAAAAGTCAAGAAAAGATAAATATTCCAATTTTTAAAGTGGGCAAGTGACCTGAAGGGGCAGTTCACCAAAAAAGTATAAAAACCTCAACATTCATAAAACAAATGTGTTAACTTCACAAAGCAATACAAAGGAAAACAACAATATTATTTTTGCCCATCAAATTGGCCAGCATAAAATATACTTTTAATAATTGTTGTTAAAGCAGCAAGCATTTATGAATAATAAAATGTTGAAAATTGGGAAAATGTTCATGCCTTTTAACCCACAAATTTCTCAGCGTGGCATTTAACCTGTGGGAATTATTATAGATGTTCACAAAGATTTACGGAGAAGTATTTAATTTTTATTTATTTATTTTTTTGGAAAGAATGAGAGAGACAAACATGACCAGTTGTTCCAGTTCATAATGCATTCACTGGTTGATTCTTGTACGTACCCTGATTGAGGCCAGAACCCACTACCTTGGCATATTAGGATGATTCTCTAACCAGTTGAGATACCCAGACAGGGCTAAGTGTATGTATATCATCCATAGTCTTCATGATTTAGAAGCAATAAAAAGGTCTCTCAATATGGGACTGGTTCTATCATCCAACATGCAGCGGAAATCTAAACAACTGTTGAAAAGCACAGTGTAGAGGTATATTTTAATGGAAAACGCTCTTTAGTAAATTACTTGGAAAAAAGGTACACACCTAAATGATTATGATTTTTTTTTTTCCTGGTGGTAAAATGAACGTGATTTTCCCTCTTTTTAATGCTTTGGTGCACTTTCTAAACTATCAGCAAGGAATGCTGAATGTCCACAATAAATGAACATTTAGAAAATATGATGTCCATTATATTTGTTTTCTAGAAGGCTGCTACCGAGAAATTCAAAGTGGTTTGTAGAAAGAACCTGAGTGGCCCTCTGTTGGCTTCCTTAGAGTGACCTGGTTATTTGTGGCTCCTGCAGCTGTGTCCTCCTGGTGAAGTCCCACCTTCAGCCACACGCCCAGTCATCCTCAGGACAGCAGGGCACTTTAGGTGGGGACTCTTCCAACTGCAGCTGCTAGGGTGGCCCCAGGCCTATGACCTAGACCTGGACAATCGAGCATCCCTTCTCCTGACCAAGCTGTTGGGTCACAGATAAGCAGGTGGCACAGTCAGTGCTTTTGGTGCCATCAAGCTGATCCAAGAATGTTTGCCTCAGTGGCCAGAAAGAAGCTGTCCCATGCTCGGTTGGACTTAGACCAGTGAACTGTCTCCAGCAGCCACAGGCAGAAAGCCTGCCAGAAACTAGGGGACAGGGAAGAGGGAGGGGGAGAAACAGTCCTCATGACCCACCTAAATCCCTGGATCCGATGAAACCTAAAGCTCAATAGATTCCTCCTCCAACTAAAAGTAGAGTATTTTTTGGACAAGAAAAACAACAACAACAAAAGGATGCTTTTCACTACCTTAGGTGGCTTTTAAGTTGGTTTCTATCATTAAAAAAAAAAGAAAGAAAGAAAGAGAGAGAGAGAGAGAGACCTAGCCAACATGAGAATCAAAATACAAAAAAAAAAAAGGGGGGCACTCACAAAAAATTATAAAATCTCTAAAACAACCTGTACTGCTTCTTGAAAGGTGCACATGCCATTCAGAAAATCCTCCATAGGAAGCAGCGAGTGGGGCTAAAAATGGATTTTTATAACTCACAATGTTTCTTGTTAGTCGAGATGCAGCCTAAACCAGAGCTTCCAATACTTGAATATGTGATTAGTGAGGATCGTACTAGCAAAGCACTTAGGGTGAAAAAAAAAAAAGAGGAAGTTGTTTTTAAAGTCTTAATTTTTTGCTTATATTACATTGGGCGCTGGCTGGTGTGGTTTAGTTGGTTGGAGCATCATTTGATAAATAAAAGGTCACGGGTTCGATTCCCAGTCAGAGCGCATCCCCTCTAAGAATGTCCTTGAGTGAGAATTTTAAAAATTAAAAATACTACATTGGAGACTATGGGGACCATTGGTCTCCACTTGAGACCAGATAGTCAGGCTTACCTTTAATTCCAATGGCCCTTTACCGCCTGGCACCATGGTCTGTGCGCATCTCCATCTTTCCTCCTCTCATCAAGAGCAACAGGGCCAAGCACAGAGACTTCCTGTTCGCAGAAAAAGGAGATTTTCCTTGTGCGCTTCATCAACTTGCTTCTTGGTGAACAGCTGTCCCAGATTTTGATTTGTGGAGCCCATGACCAACCCGCAAATTAGGGCACAGAGATCGGGTTCTATAAAAGATGAGTTACTGGGGTAATAAGCACATGTAAATAGCGTTTACATATTTAATGATCATTTTATTTCATGGCAACTTTGCATTAAATATTCAGAAATTATGTTCTTTTTGCTCATGTAAAAGCCTTTTGTCAAGTGCATTTTTATTATTCTGGGACAGGAAACTCTATTATGCCTTTAGAGGGCACATGACAACATTTAAGCTTCCATTTCTGTGTCCGTCACCTGCAAGTCCTCACCTCAGCCAGCCTTACAGGGTCACCTTTCACTGTGACAGTGAAATGAGGTGGCTGGAGTTTTCCTCTCCCCTGAGAGAAGCACCTCATTCCCAAAGTCTCCACCCAGCTCCTGCCACAAGCCAACATATTTCAGGGGCTCCTGTTTCTTCTCCCCACTTCTTTCTTCTGCTTTTTCATATCAGTTTCCTTCTCAATTTCCTCCTTCACCAGGCGGAGCAATGTGGGTCCCCCTGGTTTTCCCTGGTGATCTAGGCCATGGCTGGGTGCACTCTCATTCTGACCGAAACTACCTGTTAAGGTATCTTGACACACACGAAAAATTCTTGTCCCATGAAGAAGGAATTCTGGCACCAGGTGACCAGCTAATATACCAATAAGCAGTTTTTATTTTCCTGCTACATTCTCTTCTCCCCAAAATCTTTGCAGTCCTCAAGTGATATGTGGGGATGGAGGAAAGAAGACATCATTTTTTGTGAGGGGACCTCAATAATTGATCACATTGGTCCCTAAGAGAGAATGGCTTACAGGCACACCAAACCAGACATGCATCAACTACGCTTTGTAGGCCATGAGCAGCACATTTAAGCATAACTATTATGGGGTTTTCTCATAATCTCCAAACAAGATCTCTTTTCTTGTACCTCTTATTCTTGTTTCCTTTCTTAGGGGTCATGGTTTCCTATTTAATGGGAGTTCCTGGCCCATTTTCTCTAAGGGAAGGCTGAGTGTTCAACCTTCACTTGGTGGTGGGGCTGGGGTCCCAGGGCGCCCCACACACAGTGCTCAGCGGGCTCTGTCTCACTGAGACTTTGTACTTCAGGTGCTCTGTCTGCCCCTGGTACCCCCTGCCCCCCACCCATCAGGGCCCTGCAAGCTCTCTTTGCACCCAGAGCCCTAACCAGCCAGCTCTGTGGCTACATTGAGTCCCTAAGCCTTGGGTAGCTCTGTCCCCATTCTCCTGTACCTTTTCCTACTCCATACAGGCTCTGGGGTCCTAAGAAGGAGAGGACCACTCCGTGGGTGACAACTCTCCTATTTATCGGCCTCACAGCTCTAGCAGAAAAGGGACAGCACCTTTACTGGCAGTCAAGGTCGGCCCTGCACCACTTTCCTCAGAGTTGAAAGAACAGTTTCCTGTCACTGAATTTCACCTGCAGTGATTCCCCCTTCCTCTGTTGGCTTCAGCCTCAGCTATTCTGGATTTTTCCTAAAAGTGACCAAATCTACCTCTCCAACTCCCTCACCCAAGTATAGCTTCGCTGGCAAGATGACTTCAGGAATTCCTATAAATCTGCTGGGCCACCCCAGTTTGTTTTTCTCCAAAGAGAGCATCTCAATAAAATAGTCCCAGAAATCCTGGGTTCACCATCTATATCTGACAGCCATTTGTTGTGCTCTCGGTGGTAGGATGTATGCCAGTGGTTTTCCATCTTACTTTTGGTCGGGCAGTCAAAATTTGCACCTACACGTCCTATTCAGGCTTCATCTTCACAGACATCGTGGGCTATGGGGCAGATGACTCCTTGCATGGAGGCATTTACAGCTCTATGCCCAGGACACTGATCCCAGTGGAGGTGACCCTTGCTTTCTTGCCTCTGGGTTGTGCCAGTGTTGTTGCGGGTCCTTGATGCATGCCTGTCAGGTGACAATGTCCCCTTCCCCAATGTTGGCCACTCCCTAAACAGTCCCCACGTTAGGGTTGCACGCTGTCAGTATTGAGTGAGCTAGTCCAAGGGGGAACCTACGAGGCCTGCCCCGAAAGTCTCAAGCCACACACTGTTTCAATTATGTTGACATTGGCTCAGTACTTTTGGGACAGACCCTGTAGTCCAGATCAGTCTTCTACTATCGAAAAAGAATTTTTTTCTGCTCTCAAATGTTCTGTGCCTATAGGCGTTGGTTTACAAGTATACTATGACATGGAAAGAATCTGCCGGTTAGCTTCTTTCCTCGGAATTGGACTGGAATGCCACCCCCACTGCAGAGTTGGAACCCAGTTCCAGGGGAGACCCGAAGCACCCCGCTGAGGTGGGAGATGGGAGCAAAGCCAGCAACATACTTGCTTGGGCACAACATTAGAGGGAACATGACATTCTTCAGTGGCCCAATAAATCCTGTATTTGCTAAGTACTATTTAGTGCCACATACTACATGATTGAAATGAACGCACAACTCCATCATGAACTTAATACCAACATTTTAAATTAGGTTGGTACGTATTACCGATTTTTCCTTTCACCTCATGCTCTATCTGGTATGGTTGGTTCGGCATACCACTATGACTTTATTTAAACCGACACTTTGTTGAGCATTGATTTTATTTCCTTTCGTTTCAATTTTTTAAAACATTGCACTGAAGTATTATCTTGGTTACTGAGTTTTGGGGAGACGAAGGGGAGTAGCACACTCAGCTCCCCCTAATTCATGCTCCGGCCTGTCATCCTTTTGAGCAGTGACTTGAGAGCTAGACCAGCTCAGGCCCTGAGCCACTGAACTAAAGAGAAATATGCTTATTCCTCCAAGTCTGAGAGCAACGGGGAGGTGTGGCATTGAAGAAACACTGAAAATTTAGTGTTGGACATTGGACAGGCACCGGCAATATAGAGATAAATAAAGCCCGGGCCTTGGAGAGCTGACTCGCTCTCTGCGTGGTCCTCCATCAGACTGTGCTGAGGTCTCCCCCGGACCCAGTGAACTCGAGTCCCAGGCACCTGTGCCATGTCACAGGTCTCAATTGAGTCCAAAGCAGAATGAGGACCGAGAACCACTCTTCTAGCTGAACAGCTGTCTCCAATGGTTGCCAGTGAAGACAACTCTCACAAAAGGCAATGCAGAGTGGGAACCAAGTGGACGTGAGGATTAGCTCTGCCCAGAGGAGGCAGGGGGGTGTGCACAGAGGATGGGTGACAAAAGTCCGGGGAAAGTGTTTGCTTAATTCTGGCAGAACAAAGCAACTGCACGCACGAGTCAGAAGTGGAATCACCTGCAGCTTGTTTTGCTCATCAGGGCCCTGGTCACAGAGCCATACAGAACGTGTGTGTGTGTGTGTGTATTTTTGGGGGGGTTGGGAGACTGATTCTCTGGCCTGGTGTATCTTCAAAAGACTTCCTTTATTTTCTCTGGTAGAATCAAGTTCTACCAGAGCACATTGAAGGTTCTAAGGAGCCCTACAGTTTGACATTTTTGAGATCGATGAATTTAACATTTATTGGGTCAAAAATCTTTTTCTTTTTTTGTCTTGCTTTGCTTTGTGTTGTTTTTCACAGAATGTCTTACCATGCTAGATCTAACTAGCTGCTTTTCTCTAGAGCAGGTCTTTCAGAGTAAGACTCCAGTGTAAGCCACAGTAAGACAAATAAAAATGAAAGAAGATCAACCAAATTTCCACCAGCAAGTGCTGATAAATATTTTTGTACTTTTGCATTTCTTTCTCATCCTGGTGCCTATGAATGCACTTTAAAATTTGTAATCATCACACAGGTGATATTTTGTGTTCTTGCTTCCTCACAAATATTTTACTGTGCATCCTCTTTCTTACCGTTACATGGTTTTAATAACTATTACTGTTAATAATTTATAAAGGAAATAGCATAGTTTACATAGTCTTTCCCATGTGGGATACTAACATTGGGCCCAGTAGTTCTACAATTAAAATCATTTTGCTGCACAGAACAAGTAAAATGATATTTTCTTTCCCAGAATATTTCATTAGAACAAATTCCCAGAAAGGTGATAACACAGTTATGGGTTCTGAATTATTTTCTGGGTGGAAATATTGGTCTTGATGGAAGAAGCAAGTTTGTATCTGTGGAGAGGAGATAAGGGAAGGATGCAGAAGTGTCAAGCCATCCTCCCACGTTGGGTACCTGCCACCATCGGGCCTCCCAGTGCCCAGAGAGACAGCACAGCAAGGGCCTCCGTGCTCAGGGTAAGGCCTTTCCAACACTTTCCTTTTGCTATTTTACCTATGGAGACTGAATGGCATGCATTTGAAACTCTGTAATTCTCAGACACCATGTCAAGTCCTGTCCTTGCCTTTTCCTGGTCCCCTTGACCCTGGGAGCCTTGTTTGTTTTGGCAGAGAGGCACCTACCATGCTGCTGCCCACTCCCCAACTCTGGGACTGCAGACATACACCATGTGGAATATACCTTTCAAATAGGAAACTGCCTGTAGCTGGAAAAGCATCAGCACTGTCAGCCTCATCGTCATCGAATTTCAGATATTGAAACCCAAGAGGAGAACAGAAACGGGAAGACATGTATATTCCCTTGTGAAATGTAATCTCAACAGAGTATAGAGGTACATGGAGGTAGTTGTAATTAAACTTCAAGGTTGGGTTGTCAGGAAGCCAGTTTACAATTGTGATGATGACTTGCAGTGGCCTGATTCTCTGGAGTTGGTGAGAGTGGAACATCCTGGTCCATCATTCTGGAACTGAGCAGCAGGGTTGTGGCTTCTCTCTCCGGAGTGCTGGTTGGTCTATTGTCTGCCTCAGCATTTTGAAGGAGCTACTAGTTTGTGTTTTGCCCACTGATTTGGCTACAATGAGTGCACACTCCTTACATTTTTATTCATCTTTACCTGAGGACATTTTTTTTTTCATTGCATTTCAGAAAGAGGGGAAGGGAGCGAGAGAAACTTCAATGTGAAAGAGAAGCATCCATTGCTTGCCTCCTGCAGGGAGACCCAACCCACAATATGTATGTGCCCTGACCAGGGATTATATATACCTTTTGGTTAACAGATGGTGCTACAAACAACTGAGCCACACAGCCAGGGCCACAGTCCTTGCAGGATTTAGCGACAACTCAGTTTTTACCCAGAACTTCTGGTTGAATACAAATTTTAAAGGTACAATTAAGCCTTGAACATGGGCCACCAGAGCCACAAAAATATCTCAATCCATATGACCACAGAGGGGATAGTGAAATAGAAATGTATTATGTTTATTTCAAGAGTTTAAAGACATTTTTGGAGTCTTGTGGGTTTTTTCTGTTTGGTATGTTTCTTTATCCTTCTGGAAGATATTTTGACTAAATGATGCAACTGAAAAAGAAAAATGAATACATTGAGATACAAGAGTAAGAAATAAACTGTAAAGTCAGTGTTTCAAGGAGAAAAAAAAAAAACAGGACAATAAATATTATTGAAAACATACTTTGCAAAACAACAAATAGAACAAGCACCCAAAAATGAAGTTAACAAATGGAAGAGAAAATATAAGCAAAATTCGATAATGAAGTTAGGACATCCAACATCTTTCTGTACTAAAAAGGTGCATTTTAGTATAGAAGGGCCAAGAAAATGGAGAAGTTATCAATGAAATATGAGAAATTAATGAGACATTAAGGAAATGAATATCCAACATAATTAAAGCAAGGACACCACCACCATGTATTTTTAACAAATTTCAAAACACCAGAGTGTAATGAAATATTCCACAACGTTCCAGGGACACAAAGGAAAAAGATGGAGAGTCAGAAGGAACTGAGACTCCCCATGCTATTGTCACAAGCTAGCAGACAGTGAAGCGCCCCTACAAAATTCTAATGGAAAATTATCTCTAATCCGAATTCTATACCCAATGAGTGATGAGTAAACATGTCAGTAGGCAGCATAAAAGCAAGTTCAGACATGCAGTTCTCATTTCTTTCTCCAGCCGCATTTTTTTAGAAAGCTGCTGGAAGTGGTTTACAGCAAAAGAGGCTGGCAACTGGCTGGGTGATCACCAAGATCATTAGACACCTGCTTGCCCTCACTGGATTCTAAGATTCTCCAATGACAGGCTCCTGAGGCAACGTCAACCCCACGCTCTCTGAGGGGGAACTGTGGAGTGTGTTGGGCGTGTTGCCATAGTACCACAAACCCTGGGAGCATGACATAACTGCTTCAGCTTCTGTTGGGGGTACCCAGAGGGGAGGTAGAGGTGCCCCCTCAAGTGCAGTCAAAGGATGCTGAACTCAATCAAAGATGCATACACACTCCCGTTAACTGAGTGTGGCCCAAGTGGAACCTTCCCCTTGAGTCAACTCACTGAGCAAAGGGTAAAGAAAAGAAGCAAGGCGGAAAGGGGGCAGATAGCCGGGGGATGGTGGATAGGGTTTTCTCTTCTCGGTCTAAGGTTCATCAGTGGCTTTGTAATGGCTCTAGGCTGGTGACAAGAGAGGTGACCCTTAAGCAAATTGGCTAAGCAGTACATGTGACTTCATTGTCCCTCCTTTCCCAGCTTCTTCTTTTCACTCCCCAGACACCCTGGGAATCTGTCTGTCCAGGCTTTGACCACTGTTAGCACCTACTCCCCTCAGCACACACCCCATTCCTATCCTGAGTTCTGACCTTGGATCAAAATGACCTCTCACTTCTTTTCCTTTTCACCTCCTATCAGGGAAAAACCATCCACATTCTGGTGTGTACACTGATAACAATTAGCAGAAAGAAAGCAATTCAATTAAATTTGTTTCACATTAAGTTGTGACCATCTGAAAATTTCCACTTTCTTCCAATAATATTGCACTGAAGGGGAAGATCATTTGTGTAAGTGCAGCTCCAGTTACCTGAATTTCCACCCTCTGCCTATTGTGAGGAAATTGCCTTCTTGATAATTTACCAAAAAGTGGGGGCATGCTTGCTTCCACCCTCCGGAGTACCCAGACATGAGAGCCATTGAGCTTGAGAACCAGAGGGAAGCTTCAGGTTTATCTTCTTTATTTTATAGCTGAGAACACTCAGGCCCAAGAGGAAAACCCAACCATAGGTAACTGGTGACAAAAACAAGGCAAAATCTGTTGTGCCAGCTCTCCCTTATGCTCTTTTTGCTTTCAGTGCTATCTCCACTTTTAAACCAAAAGCTTTTCCTCACCCCATCTGTTATCCTTCAGCCATCCCTGATATTGCTGGAGAACTGTTCCTACAGATCTTTATATTTAGAAAGTATTTACATATCACACAGTATAATTATCCTTCAAAAAAAAAAAAAGATTTCAGACTACATCTTGAATAGGTGAAAATATGGGCATGCACATCTTTGTGGGTTGGTGTGTGTATGTGTGTATGTCTGTTTGTTTGTATTGTGGAAAAAAGTGGCTACCCAAAATGATTAAGGTTGGTATGTTGGAGAGAATAGTGACTATCAAAAATAACTACTCCCTCACAACCTCACTACCAGATTATAAAAGCAACACATCATGAATGCAAATCCATATGCAAGACCTTTATGAAATCAACATTAAACAAGCAGGCAAAACTGATGTGCACAAAATATTCAAGAAACTCAATGAAGTTAGAGCTCTGGGTCCTTTTATGTCTTTTGGCCTAACTTTGCATGGAAGGTTCTCTTGAGCCAAACATTGCAAAGATCATATTCTGGGCCATAAACTTAGAATTACACGTCACCAAAGACTAGCTAGGGATTTTAATTATTATGTCTCCTCTAAGGGATGACATCCTTGCTAAGGTTTACACCCTAGCAATGCAGGATGCGAGGGGCAAGGGGGTTGGGAGGATGTCTCTAAAATATTTTAGCTCATCAACTTATCTTGGAAGCCTTGAATTTTAATAGCCTTCACACTAGTCAACAGATCAATATTTTTTACCAACAAAAACCCATTTCTGATGCTCAGTATACAAATGAACAGTGGGTTGATTGAGATTTGGCTGCCAGGAATACATGCGGTAGCTACCTCCACAATGTGTTATTTTTTCAGAACAATGCCAGCTGACCTCCTGCAGACTGTGCAGTCTTGAATAAAGTAATCAAATGCATCTAGAGTGAAAGTTGTACTTTACTAGTGCATTTACATGTTCCCTCTATCTAAATTGAAGTAATTTAAAGTCCATTTCTGACTTCAGGACAAAGTAGACTCTCTTGACCTTAAGTCACGCCTCCTCAGCTCCATCCTTACAACGCATGTCTTGTTCCATTCTTGTGTTTCCATGATGGTGGAGCTGTGGTTACTTGTTGGTCTTGTTCTATCATTTCTTTTCCCATGGCCCTTAGAACACAGCCATAGAAGAGCCATCTTGAAGCTTCTAGATATTCTACCCCATTGGGAATTTGTTCTTAGGAGTTAGCATAGGTTCTAAGAAATGGCATGTTAGAATTTCCGACTTTTCATCAAGCTGCTAATTAAATTATTTTCATCATGATCCATGTGGGCAGCTCTTTTCTCATGATGTAGAATCATAAGCAGGAAACTGAATCAAAGCAGAATGTAGGGGCCAAAGTGGGACAAATGGTCTAAAAGGAATAATATACATTGTTAGATTCAGATGGACCCTAACCCACTTCCACATTCACGGCAACTTGCAGCCCCATGTCCTCGGGCCTTGACCTGTCACAATAAAGCAAGTGCCTCCATCCACCATGGGCCAACTGACATTGAATTATACAGTAACAGATATACTCCTTCAACTTAAATTTTCACCATGACTTGAAAGGCAAACACCCAGAAAGGGCCGCGTTGGAAATCAGACAGTAGGCCATTGGGGGAGCTAGGTTTTGTGGGAAATGGGTAGTCTGTGGGAGGCCCTTCTCTGTGCCCCTCAAATCAAACTTTGTATTTACCTATTTGCTCTGCTCACCTGCAAGATTTGCGCTGATAAGGATAAAGCACAAAATCCTCTTACACTGATGCCTCCAAATGACCTTGTGATAAGGGATCAAAAGGAGCTGAAGGGGATTTGCACCACACAGGCGACATGTTTACCTTGACTGATTTGTCATCAGGCCCAAACACTGGCTATTGTGCCTCCGGCCAGTAGGCCAGCTGAAGCCCAAGCTCCGGTGGAGAGTCAGCCCTAGAAGCCATGGTGATGGAGGAGGACACGAAAAGACTCCCAAGCAAGGGGGTGCTGCTTGTGGAGCCCATCCTGTGATTGACGGCGTCCATACGGCCCGTCCCTGTCATTGGAAGCCAGCCCTTCATAAAATGGGAAAACTCTGGTAATTTGACTGGCTTTGTTGAGCTCTGTTGTATGTGAAGTGCACATATGAAGGAAAGAGGGCTGGAAAAGTGGCACTCCCAGCCCGCAGGGCTCAAGGGTGTGCTCATCTGCAGGTGGCTTGGTGACTCTTGCCTTCGAGGCAGCCCTAGGTAGGGTCTTGGGGACCAGAGGGCCAATTCGGACTCCTCAGGCCAGATTCTGACCCCACTCTGCAACTGCCAGGTACTAGACCTACCCATCACTAGCACCTACCCTAGGAGCTCTGGCGGGGTCTCTCACCTTTAGGATCAGGTGTGGGAGGGGCTCCTGCCGGCCGTCCTGCAGATGTCCAAGGATTCTGGAAATGTGCGTGTACGTAGTTGCAGGCTGAGGGGTAACACAGACAGCCATGTGTCAGGCAATGCTCTAAAAACTTACACGTACGGACACATTTGGCCCCCACTATCATCCTACAAAGCATGCAGGATGTTAGAGGTGGACTCAGGCTTCAGTGACTGTGGTGGACTCTAGGCTGGGGGCACTGGTAGCTGATGCCCCCCCCCCTAAAAGCCCACTGGCTCCTGCTGGCTCTGAGTATGACACACCTAGTCAGCTGATGGCTGGGTGGGTGACTGGCAAGGCCTGACACGGGGGTTCTGGACACGTAAACCAAGCCTCAGGCACACTCGAGGGGTATTGTCCAGGAAGTGGGCCCAAAGGGGGACCCCTCTTCCATCTCAGGAGCAAGTTTGGGATCTCTCCTCACTAGGGACCCCGTATAGTCTCCTCTGTCATCCAGTAAGAAAGCCCGTGCCTCCCTTCCCATGTCACACAGAGGACCCAGGAGAAAGACAGCAAATAGACCAAGGGCACAGCCAGATGCCAACATTCTCTGTGGGGCATCATCCCTCCCAGGCTGCACCCTTCAGGGAAGGAGAGGAAGAAAAGTAAAAGTAAGGCCAGCTTGTGATCATGTCAGAACACAGTCGGCCACAGGGTTACTGGGCGAACTGCAAAAATAGTTCAACATCCCCTCTCCTGGCAGAGTTGAGCGACTGCCTTGTCTTCTTCTTTGGTGGGGTGGCGGGAGTGAAGGTTGTATTTTTCTAGCCTTGTTACATACATGCATTTAAAGAATCAAACATTTCACAAGATGCGTAACAAAAGCCGACGGCCCCCTCTTTGTTCCCGGTTCCAATGGTCCCCATGGTAACTGAGCGAGGAGCTTCATGTGGAGGCAGATCTAGTTGGGAGGGAAACCACCTCAGGAGACCTGGCAGAGGGTGGTTTCCATCCCCTGGGCTCTGGGTCATGGCCCCGCACACGTCTGCTCTGCGCTCTGCTGCAGTCGCCTCCCCTTTACCTGTGAAAGCTTTCATCTCACTCCATTTCTTCTGCTTCCAGATAAAATTCACGAAGGCACCCCATCAAAGAGACACCTCTGCTTTTCTTATGGTGCCTTCTTCAGAGTGTGCCCCAGTGTTCTTGAACTCTCCCCAAAAGCACCTCGCAGAAGCCCAAATGCTATAATAAAGCCTTCCTAAGACCCTCACTGGGGTGGCCCACGGCCCCCACATTGGGCACCCCTATTTTCCCAGCAAGCACCCGTCCACTCAACTTGGTTTGAAATCAGGCCTTTTCCAGAGGAAAGGCACCGAGTGAAGACCCTCCACAGCCATTACAACAAAACCCCAAGCCCCCTGAGGGCTGGGACATCCAGTTGCAATAGCACAATTCCAGAGTCTCCCCTCCTTGGAGACGAGGAAAAAGTTGTTTCAGATTCATCTTTTGCCCGATTTTACTAAGCACAAACAAGCCTTGAGTGATTTGTTAGAAAAACCAAAGGGAAGCGATGCTCTGTTTTCCACCCTGGTAGACTGACTGATTCCCCGATGGATATTCCAAGTATCCACATCTAGATAAATTGACAGCTCAGAGTTTTAAAAAGCATTTAGCAATGTTATTTGTAAGTAAAAACCCCAGTTGCAAAACAGTGTAATAGGCATCAGGATCAAAGTGAACTGAGAGGCAGCTAAGGAGCCCCGAGGAAAGGGGTTGTTGATGGAAAGACCAGAGAAGATTTGCAGATCAACTGAATCTTTTGCACGGTTGAGTCATTGTCAGCCGGGCACGTGACCTGCAAGGCACATCAGGTAAGGGAAGCCACCATGCTCGTACAGAAAAAGAGGTCAGGTTCTTTGGGAGAAATTTCCCTACAAGAGTTTGACTCCAGTGAGAGACCTTCCCACAGCCCTCAGGCTGCGTTCGTCTTTTTTTTTTCTCTTTTCCTTTCTCTAAGATTTTTATTTAATTATTTTTAGAAAGAGGGGAAGGGAGAGAGGCAGAGAGGTAGAGAATCAATGTATGGTTGCGTTTCACCTGCCTCCAGCCACAGACCTGACTGGAGACCTGGTTTGCTACCTGGTTATGTGCCCTGGCTGGGAATCGAACCTGCGACCCTTGGGTTTGCAGGCCGGCGCCTTAACCACTGTGCTACCAGCCAGGGCTTGCGTTCGTCTTTTTGCTTTTAGGAAGCATGTGATATAGTTACATACCAGTGTAGTTATAGATGATGAACTGGGATTATTTTCTATATACTTGACTCTGGTTCTAGAGGGAAAGTTCTGGAACATGCAGGATGTATGAGACTGGGAACAGTGCCATTCAGCTCACACTGCCATGTATTTATCATGTAATTTAGGCAGGCCCCTGGCAGCACAAAGCAGGTGCTCGGAAACACTGTTGAATGAACATCTCGTGTCATTTGACCCCTTTGAGCTTCAATGTCCTCCTATGTAAACTAAAGATAACATCCGCGTGGAAGCAGACAGACAACTGAAGGGCTAACAGAATCATCTAGAAAAGTGGCTGGTGGCTTAAATCCAGGTGGAGCTTTGGCACAGCGAGGAGACTGACTCAGGATGTGTTCCGGGGAAAATGTGGTCAGATGTTTCTAATGAGTTAGACATGAGGAATAAGGGCAAAAGAGGGGAAAATAAAGGACTCCATCCTGGTTTTGACTTTCAGTTCTAATGGTCATCTACCATATTAGGGAAAACTGAAATACGGAATACAGGTTGCTCAGTAAATGTTATCCAGCAATCAGTTCGATGTAAAAGTCCAGCTCTATATTCTACACAAACTTTTCCTTTCTACCTCTGCTGATTTTGAACGTGGATAAGCCACACTCTATTGCCTAAAGGTGGGAGTTCTCCGCTGGCCTCTCTCAGTGTGGGTGGTGAAAGATGTGCACATCGTCAGGATGGGTTGAAGCAGCCGTGGAGACCAAAACGATTCTTGCAAAAACCTTCGATGGACTTTCAGGGATGCAATCCCAGCTGCCCCCAGAGTTGGCTATGGGAAGCACAGGCCTGCAGGGTCAGGATGCCCCTCGCAAGAAGATCTCTGAGCTGGAGATTGCAGGTGGGGAATGCGGGAGGTAAGAGGAGAAAACATCCAGCAGAAATCAGAAGAGCTCATCACCTCCCTTTCTTCTCGCTGTCTGAAACCCCAGATGAAGGGCAGTTCATCGGATGCTTCTCCTGAATTTTCTGGCTCCTTTCCTTGTTTGCGTGGCCCCAAAACAGTGAACAGTGGCTGAAACACAGGTCTCCTTCTAATAACTTTTTCTGGTGAGAAACCAGTGAGACGCTAGGTTCCTGTTGATTCTAAAAACCTTGAATGCCTAAGAATTCGCATTACCCTCAATCGATCTTTTTCTTTCCTTCCCAAACAGATGTGTTTGTTTTCTCTTTCTTGTCTTTAAATGCACTTCTGCTGGTAAGACTCACAAATAAAAAGAGCAAACACATGGGCAGCTGTGTCTCTATTTCAAAGCATCATGAGAAAAAGAGGGTGCTCACTGTGGGGCCCCTTTTTATTCCCCTTCACCTGGTGGTTACTGCCCTGACCTGGCATTCGGGGGTAGCAGTGTTCTCCCAGGGTCCCAGCACCGGTGGCCGCATGACGACAGCTGTGGTCGGAAGGCCCCAAGCTGCCACACACAATTCATGTGCCTCAGGAAATGGTACCTGAATTGAGGGTTTTGAGGTAAGAAAGAGAATCACTCCATGTCCTCCCCCAGTCTTGGTTGGTCCGATCGAACTTTTGGCCAGTCGGTTAGGCATGAATGAAATGACATCATATGGCTATTTTACTCTTCTCACTAAAAAATTTTTTTATTTTCCCTTATTGATCTGTAGGAAACACTAATTAAGAACACTAAGAATGAAAGTTGACCTTCTTCTTTCTATTTAAGTAGTAAGTAACTGTACCTCAAAGGCTGATGGGAGATGTCTGGTGGGATTCTGGATACAAATTGGGTCACTTCATAGACTGACCGTCCAATCGATGTCATATGGTGTCCCACATTGAAATCACTCTTCTTGCATTGAAAAATACAGTGAAAGCAATGAATTAACCAACCAAATGCATATGGTTAGAAACTCTATGTTTCTTCACAGTAACATTTTACCTTACAGAGCTTCATAGTTTTATTAATTTTTACTGCCATTTTGGTTTTGGGGAGGAGGGACAGGGGACCATGGTGGTGTACATTAGCAATATTTGATATTTTTCCATTCCACTGAAGTTCATATTAGTCTTTTTTATTTCAATCGGCCTTTAAGAAAATGATAATCTTTGGAAATACCTTCATGGAAGGAATTCCTTTTTTGTGTTTGATATAGTACTTTGGTAGCTGTCACTGTTTATATCTTAAAAGAAAGACTCATTTTCTTATTTAAACTGGGAGGAATCAATTTCTTTAGAATGCAGGAAAATCCTTGCGCTTCAACGATTAGAAAATCTCATTTGTGTGATGGATGTTCCTTAGGAAATTTTTGGTAGCAGCCCAAAGAGAGCTGCAATTCCATTTAAAACGGGGAAGGTGGTATCTATTGTCTTGGTGCATGAGCCTTATTGCTTTCAGTAATAATGGGCTTTCCCTCAGCCCCGCAGTGTCAATGGCATTTTTAAGCAATGGCGAAGAGAAATCCCACAGGCATGTCATACAATGCTGCAATCGCAGGTCTACCTCTGTTCCCAGGGGCTGGCATGTGTTGCTCTAAGATTTCAGCTGTCTGTCTATAGCCTTTAAGAACCCTTGGCTTTTAGGTCAGACATTCTCATCCTTGACTACTGACCCATGAGGGCTTTGTGGCTGTTTTATTTGCTTATTGATTTGTTTTTTGTATCATGAATCTATAGTTTTAAATACATTTACTATGTTTTATGGACTGAACATGTTCCCCCCAAATCCATATGTTGAAATCTAGCCCCCCAAGGTGATGATATTAGGAGGTGGGGCCTTTGGGAGACAATTAGGGTTAGATGAGGTCATGTGGGTGGAACCCTCATGAACGTGGTTAGTGTCCTTCTGAGACTCACCAGAGAACTTGCTTGCTTTCTCTGTGGCTTGCTATATGAAAATACAAGAAGGACCCTCACCACACTTAACCATGCTGACACCCTGATTTCAGACTTCCAGCTTCCGGAACTATGAAAAATTTCTGTTGTTTATAAGCTACCCTATCTATGCTAATTTTGCTATAACAGCCCAAATGGACCAACACACTGTGTTTTATCCCATGTACTTATCAGTGGTCAAATTTCTTCCTCTTTGGCCAGTATGAGCTCATTCAACTAGGTTCTTTTGGTGTGAAAAGATATTACAGGCTTATTTTGTAGATAACCTGCCTCAGACCCAAGAAAATTTATTTCTCACAAGATCCCTGATTACTTTCAGTATTTATGGACCATATTCTGGGCACTTGTGGTATCATGGTAACTGGCTTGGTCCTTGTTTCTAATCTTTTTAGTGGACATAGTAGGAAATGTTTCTTAAATACAAAATGCAACATAGATTTATAGCACTACTTACAATTCAAATTCAGGCCTATAAAGTTTCCATTTAACCTCGATGATCATATATTTGTATTTTTTTCAACTATGCTAAAAACTTCACGTAATTACTTATTTTATATTGTTCACAAAACATGCAGAAAACTCTCAGAATAATTATATTCACATTTCCTCCAACAAAATGATTGCTGAAAACAGTGTAAGAACTTTTTTTTTACAGTGTTTTCTTTTCTTTGGAGCCTATCCCACCAGGGTCAGACAATCAATTTATTGTTTTTTAAAGTCACTTGGAATAACTCTTCTCTGTGTGGTTTTGTCACCATGTAGATTCCTAGTTACACCATTCATTTCACTTTGCTTTCAAGTCTAAGTAATTACATTTTAATTTATGTAAATGGTATTGAAATAAACCATCTAAATTGTTCCAAAGTAAAAACTACAATGCAGGATATATTCAAAGCAGTCTGGTTCCCCTGTCATGGGTCTAGACCTCGCGTGCATTATAGTCTGTTCAAAATGCAGATCCTGTCACCCTACTTCTTGCTTAAAAACATGTCCTCACGGCTGCCACCGCTTCCCGGTGGTCAGCGGGGCTGCCTGTGCGGCCCCAACCTAGGTCCCAGCCTCGTTCTCCACGCCTACCCTCAGTGCTCCAGCTAAAGGAATTCATTCAGAGCCTGCAAAGTGCCCAACTCAGCAGCGCTCCTGAGTTTTTGCCAATCTCATTCCCTCCGTTTGAAACACTCCATTGCCCGCAGTCTGTCTGCAAGTCTGTCTGAACCCTCCTCCCCCTCTGCTGTCATCCTGATAGCTTTCCTCCCTGGGAAGCCTCTCCCTGGCCCAAAGTCCTCTTCTGTGTGCCCAACCCGCCACCAACGCACTTGCATCTGCTGCTGAAATGGAAGTGCTGCTGGGACAGGGGCTGTGTCTGCTCATGTCACCGTTTTATCCCCACGGCTGAAAAAGCTTTCCTGACTTGGGGCCTCCACTATCCCATTGGGGATCTTATAAGCAATCCGGGGTTTTGACATGTGGCGCAGTCACACATGGCCGTCCTGCCTGGCACAAAGTGTTTGCTCATTAAATAGGAGGGGGACCCAAGTGCAAAACGAAATTGTCCTCCGGAGGGCAGGCCCCTCATAGTACAGGGTTCCCCTGTTAGCTGAGTGTCCCAGGAACCCAGCAGGGCACCAGCTGGCATCGTTGTGAGAGGCTGTGCTCTCGGCTTCAGTGAATTTTTTTTGAAGACTCATTCAACATGTTTGCCCAGGTCGTGATGGGTGATCTATGAGTGTCCCTGCCCGCACCGCACTGAATGTTCAGCAGATTCGAATCAAAAATGGCCTCACCCCCCAATCCCTTATTCACTCAACCTCACCCTGAGCAATTTAAAAATTTTTTGTTTCCCTGGGTAAAAAAAATGTCCTCCAAGGGAAGCATGGAGCAACAGAAACACTAAAAGGCGTCAACATCGATGAGTTCAAACACTGTTTGGAGCAGTGAAAAAAGATCTCTTTGTATCAAATGGCAAGTATTCTGAAGGTGACTGAGGTTTAAACACGTAAGAATAAATACTCCATTTTAATAGATACATTCCATGTGGGGGGGGTATCCCCTCCTATCTGTTGAATTAATTGAGTTAAGCTCAGTTTTGACTTTGACTTACTAATAGCTTCATTGCTGGTCCCTTTTTCCTTTTTAAGTTTTCTTTCTAAGACGCTAGCGCATCCTTTAACAATTCATTTCTCTGCACCGCCACTGGTGCGGAGCCCAGCCCACCCCTCCTCACACAGCTCTTTCCCCCTCACCAAGGACGCGAGCTTTTTCGTGGAAATGCAGCTCTTCTATTCTGAGTTCTCTGAAGGAGTGTTGTAGGAGAGGATGCAACTGGAAAGGCAGACAGCACGCCCTGAGCTTCCTCTGTCCCCAAGTGTGAGGGAATTTGGAAGCTCCAAGTTCACAATCACCTCCCTGCGGTCTGACCCCCACTGTTCCTTTGTGAAAGGGCCCCCCTCTGTGGCTAATCTGCCCTGTGGAACTCTCTCACCCTAAATTCCCCGGTACTCTGCCTCACTCACTGAGTGAAGACCCTCTCTGCAGAGGGCGACTTTAGGATCATCAAGGAAATAAGTCATTTTGGAGCACAAAGCCTCCCTTCCTCTACATTGTTGAGAGAATGGTCAAAATAGCACTTTTGTCATAATTGAGGTTCTTCAAAATACCATGATGTTCAGTCTGAATGCCTCCTCCCACGTTCTGTCACTCCCCGCAGTGTAATGAGAGCAAGATGCCCCTTACATGTCACATTCTGGCAGCCCCTGGTTGGGCCGATGTTAAGGCCTTTCTGAAGGACACTTCAAATCTGGAGAGACTGTGCGGATAAAGCATGTTTGGACCTGTGCTTCAAGAACAGGAAGAAAGAATCTAAGTGCGCTAAGCAGGGAATCTGGACTTAAATCTATCTCCTTTGCAACAATACTTCCCAAGGCCCCTCGCCTGGCTTTCTGAGCTATTTATGTGATCAAATATATCTTGATGTATTATAAGGAAAGCCTGGGATGACATCGTCAAACAAGCTGATCTCTAAACGAAGATGAACACCTCTGATAAATACTGAGGTGGCCTGCTGCCATTCGGTGTTTATATATGTTTATAAGGGGTAAGTATTAGTGAAAGCACTTCTCACCGACTTCAAGAATGGGGGGACTATCCCTGATCGTGGAAATAATTCTCAAAAGGGCAGATTTCAACCACAATAAAAAGTTAACAGTCAAGTAATTGTTGTCATTTT
The DNA here is from genome assembly GCA_004026585.1 of Noctilio leporinus. Lineage (NCBI taxonomy): Eukaryota > Metazoa > Chordata > Mammalia > Chiroptera > Noctilionidae > Noctilio > Noctilio leporinus. The sequence continues at coordinate 77,773 of PVIW01005740.1, forward strand.
TTTCCTACTGATTATTCAGATCATGTTAGGTGGTTTCAGCTTGCATCTGCAAAGTGAGGACTACTTGTATTCAGAGGAATTTCAAAAGCTAATGTGTCAATAGTGAATGTGCCTCAACTACTGAAACCCAAACTTAGATGAGCCAAAATGTATCAAACAAAATGATGTAAAGCTTTTTAGCTAACTTGGAAGTCCCACAGGAAAAAGCTGACGGTAAGATGGGGAAGGAGGGTTACTTTTGGAGAACTAAGAATCTGAACTAAATATTAGCTCTTTCACCCATCTATTCTTCAGCCTTCCTATAGTGTGGCTTTTGCCTCATTGACTAAGTTAGGATGCTCAAACCTACATGGCAGGGAGAGTTATGTGTATGAGAAAAAAAACGTGTGTGCGTGTGTGTGAAATACTGTGCATAATGCCTGGCAGCTACAAGGCACCCAACAAACTCGCCATATTGCGTACCACGATTGTTACCGTAGGTAGGTAGCTAGTTATTACTAAAGGAAGAAAGCAAAGGGAATCAGGCCTTGTGGAGCATAAACAAACAGGGAGCAAGTACCTGCTTGCTTAGCCAGGATGCTTCACACACTCCAGAGGGTAGCACTGTTGCCCTGCAGAGGAATTAACACCCTTCCCTCCCCAGTACAGGGAGGAAGGACTGGCTATTCAATTTCCCTGGTCTCCATGGGGGGACATAAGCATGTGCACCGTGCAAGCCAAAATGGCACAAAGGGAGGTGCTTCTATGAGGCAGGTGGATAGAAGCCAACTATAGACTCCTGCCAATCAAACTAGCTGGGGACGAAGGGATTGGCTGGGAATCCGATGGGGTGGACCCATCAGAAACCCATAATAGCTTGGGAAGTTGATTGGTTTTCCTGAAAAAGTGCCTGGTCCATCCCAGGCTCAAGGTAATATAACCCAGGTGATAAAACTATGCTACACCAGCGATTTGCCAGAAATGTAGATTGTTTATATTTATTCACTTTTTAGAGGGGAGAAAGGATTGGATGGTGAGAAAACACCCTCCTACAGGTTGAAAAGATTGATGGGGATCTCTCGTTAGGTAGCTGGGGTCTAAAAGAGAGTCGGGAATGCAAAGTCCATCTTAGAAGTCAATCTTAGAAAGAGTCGTGGCCTGGCTTGTCTCCTCAGCTCATTTGATATAATTTATCCACCCAGTTTTTACTTCTCCCTGAGTTAACCATTCCTATTCCCAATAGAGCACATTCTTACCTGTGCCTGTACCTCAAAATAATGTCATAGTCCGAGGAAAAAGATACAGCAGCCTGGCCTAAGGTAGTTCCAGGGTGGACAGAACAAGTGTGGTCAGGAGAGAGGGGTTCAAGGACCGGAGGGCCAGATCCTGGTGCCTGATGTTCCCATCTGAATACTTTACCGGGACAGAAAACGCCCTTTGCTCTCTGCTCCTACATTCCTCTGCCTGTCATCTAGTGCCAGCCCCAGGGAACCATGAACTTCAGGCTTCCCCCATCCCTTACCGTTTGTGTTTGTCCTGCATTCGCCTGCAGGTGATTCTGAGTGCCCCGTGTGCTTTTCTCTCCCTGCCAGCTTCCTTCATTTTGCAGAGTAAATGGAGCCTTACCTGCCCTTGCCTGGTAGAATTCCACATTTTTGCCTTGTTTTTCAAAATGGTCTTTAAATATATTTAAGTTGTAACATAACTGGCTGAAAAAAATTGTTATTTTGTCATTGGCACCAGGGTTTCTATTAGGGAAAGGACTGTTTTTATTTAGGAAAGTACACTGAAAAGCTGCAGCTAACAGAAAATAAGACCTTAGCAGGATGGGCTAACAGGGACAACACAGAGACAGATGAAAGAACTGACCTGAAAAGGCAACGCAGGGCCGGGAGAGAACAGAGAGCAAGAAAGAGGTTGGGGAATGGGCTGAAGAGATAAAAAACACAACAATGAGGGGGAAAAATGTGTGTGTGTGTGAAATATTGTGCATAGCGCCTGGCAGATACAAGGAACCCAACAAACTGTTGCTATATTCTGTACAACCACAATTGCTAGTAGAAGGTGGAAATGTAGGTTGCCAAAGCTGGGAAAGGCTTCTATGGAAAGAGAAATTGGATATTCAATTTAAATCCATCTACCTTATGGACACAAGCCCCCCATGCCATTGCTCCCACCCCAGTGGTGTCCCCCTCCATGTGGTAGCATCGTGGGAGTGGAACCTCAGGGGATAGAGGAGACAGATCTGTGACCCATATTTTAGTTGACACCATGACTTCGAGAAAGAGACTGAGATCAAAGAATACAGAACAAAGGGGAAAAAATTCAAAGAAACTGGGTCATCAGAGTTGGCAAGAAAATTTAGAGAAGGAAATAGAAATAGAAATATCATCCTTCCTCCACTCCCTTCCCCACTGTGAACCATAAACCAGTAATTCCCTCGCCTATAAAATTAGACAGATAAACTAGATGGCCCATTGGGGCCTTTCCAGCTCCAATATTCTGTGAATCTAAGCTTTTCACCAAGCTTGAGGAAACTAATAAAAGTTATGTTCTGGTGTGGGAAAATATTTGGTGCTTTGAATTAACTTGATTAGGCACTGGAGATGACACAGATAATGACAGTCATTTAACAGGTAGGTGAGGAAAGAAAAGAAAAAAAGTAAATTAAGACAAGTATTCTCCTGGCACCAAACAATGGCTTATTCAGATTCTTCTGATGGTTGTAGAGCGTTTGTTCTAAAAATTATAATATGTTTTGAAATTACTATTTGAGTGTATATACAGTGTGTCAGACATTTATGTAATTATGTTATTTTTTAAAATTCCAGTATCTGTGGATAAAATCATGCTGATATAAGCAAAAATAGCAGCATTCCATCCCCTCCAAACCTGGCATTTTACAGATGGTCAACACAGACGGTCAGGTAGCAACAGACGGTTAGGGTGTAGTCCAACCAATTGATTAAAATGTAAGGATTTGGAAAGGGAATATTAAATTGTTTCTGTTTATCTTCCTGGCGCAATTATCTGATTGGGTTTCAGTAACGTTAGTCACAAAGAACTAGCACCTGGAAGCATAGGTGTGGGTTGGTTAGTCCGACTCTACTTCAGTGATGGCAGGTTTGTTTGGGAATTGGAGAGACTGGGGCAAGGAGGGAGAAGACACTGCTGTAATCTCTACAGTGAACGGATCTTACTGCATCAAGTCAATTTGCCATCAATCGTATATTACCCACGTGCACACAGAGCCCATGGGGTCCTGTACAAAGTTACGTAGGAGCCACTATAAACCTTTGGTACCATGTATAAAACTTAAATCCACAGAATCTGGGAACAGCCTGGTTCCAACACTTACTGTTTAGGTGATCTTAGTTGCTACCTGCACTTTAGTTTATTCTGGCACAAAACCAGGTTACAAATCATCTCCTAACCCTTGGGTTTGTGTTGGGGATCAAATAAATTGATGCAGGTAATGTACAGCCATGCCTACCACATAGCAAGCACTCTATAAATATAAGCTATCGTTTCAATTAAATAATTTTGTCCCAAGGAGAAATTTAGAGAGAGTATTAATTGGAAAAATAAGTAAGAGTTCTTTATTGTAATATTGGGAAAAACAAAGACTGTAAAGACCACATGATTAGGGGAAATGTAGGCACGTGGATAAAGAGAGGGAGCGACTATGCATTTCTTACCTACCGTTGTCCAGACACTGGGTTCGACACCTTACCTGAGGCAATTCACACATGCTTTCTAGCATTCTGAGAAGATAATATTGTTACTGCTACTGCCAGTAAAGGGACAGAGGGTTCAGGGATGCTAAGTCACTCAGCTGAGATCACAGAGCTAGGAAGTGGGCGAGTCAGGAAGAGCCTCCAACCTTATGGTCTTTGTACCGCAGCTTCGATCTGTCCTAGGATGAAACACGAGGACCGTGGCCCAAATGGCCAGCTGACTGAGGCAGGAATCTTTAAGCTCATCTATGAACACGGGTCATAGTAGGAATTAAGGCTGCCAAAATTTATTTATTAAGTTTAAAATGATAACAATGAACTCATCATATAGTAACCCAAATAATGTACATTTCTGAAAAATAACTATATTTACCAAAGTGGAAAACATCTCTAAGTCCAGTAGCATGGTTGATAGTTGGTTTTTTTCCCCGAACCTTCTTGATGTCAAAAGTATTATCGTTAAAGACATGATTTTAAAAATTCAGGCTGTTGCTCCCATAAGCTTGGTAAGCAAAAGCCCTGAGTTTATATGATTTGACTAAATTTAAAATCCATACTTTAAAATGTTTTCTTTGCCGGGGAGGGTTGGTAATAGGCAAATTATTCCAGTGCAAATGGTGCCACGTGGGTTCTCCTTCAACATTTTATGGTTGGGGAGTTTCTGTAGGTTCAGTAAAAGTCATAAAATTCTAAATTAAGCTCCACTTAGAGTAATGAATGGGAGGAAAGATTCCCTTCAGAGAAAGGAACAACATGGCATGGCATCAGGCCTATCGAAGTTTCTGATCTTGGTGAGGACAAATTCTATACCCACATAAGTACGAGGAAAGGCCTAGAAAAAGAAGAGGAAGGAGGAGGAACGAGAGAAATAAGGGGACAAGATGCCCAGTGAGTGACCCAAGCTGCTGAGCCTTTCCCCTTATTGCCCCAGACATGTCCATGCAGGAGACTAGGAATTTGAAAAAATGGTGGAATCTTTCCACTAACCACAAACAACGTGGTTGAGATCGACTTCCTTAAAAGTAACCATTTGCAATACTGCTGTCTATGGTAAGGTACACAGTCGGGTAAAAAGGCATATCGCTAACAAGAGCTAATATTTATCGAGTGCCCACTCTTACGAGAAGAATTCTTCTCAACAGCGGCCTCCACGTGGCAATGTTATCACCATGCACTTGCTCTATATAATAGGGTAGCTCCTTGGTTCATTTTTCATTCTCCTTTTTCCTTCCAGTCTGACTTAAACTCCATTTAACCAAACAATTCACGAGATAACCTTTTTTCCTCGTCCCTGTCAATTTCTCCCTTTATTTCCATTCTTCCTGCAGGTTTACAACGAATGCGAATCTGTCAGAATAAGCAGAACTTCCCTCAGCCTCTCGCCTGTCCCATCCCTTCTGGGCAGGGGCTGCCTCCGGGTAGGCTCTTGTCTTCTTCATGCACCGATGCTTATTAAGAGTCATTTGTAGCTCATGGTGGTCTTGGCGATGGGGAGAAGTTTTGTGCCTGAGCAGGTACAGGGAAGATGCTCTTGGAGAGAAGCTGTAGTGTAACCTAGGAATTCGTTTTCCTCTGGAAGCAGGACTCGAAAGCTGAGGTGCGCTTCTTACCCCCTGGATAGAAACACACACACAGATGCACAAAGATACCACCACCACCACCAACAGCCACTACATCAATGCCAACAGTGGCCACAAACTAACCAGTCGGGGGGTACCTAGCCACACGATCATTTCCTTACATCCCAACGAGCCAGGACACAGGTTCCCAAAGCGAATGATCCTGATTATTTTTCTAAACAAAATCACGACACACCAGATAGACCCCGTCTCTTCCAGTCTAGGCTTCCCTTAGGATCTTTTCTAAGCCCAGTGAGTTGGAAAGTGTTGGTTTGGTGACCCAACAGTGCTGCTGGTCCATTTATTTTTATAAAGAACTTCTATGGATGGAAATTTTCTTAAAAATCCAAAACGCTGATATCTGTGAGCTCATCTAAATTGTAAAGGAGTTTAGACATTGCTTTCCATCGATGGAAAAAATAGAAACACTAATTTTTCCAACTTCTTTCATCTTCCAAAAGGAGAATCATATTTTATAGAAGGATCACACACACACACACACACACACACACACACACACACACCCTCAGCTTGCCTTTCCCAGTTGCATTTGGCTAAGGTTGCATTTCAGCTTTTTCCTTTTTTTCCAGGTACTGCTGGTTTTCTTGGAGGCACTTTGATGTCTGATAAGGTTTTCTATGCCCTCTAGTGGTTATTTTGTTTGTGCCATTGGTGGCTGCTAGTGGACAATTAGGGAGCAGGAGGTCCCCCAGACCCGAAGGTACTCTGTGCAGGGCTTCCCAGAGCCTTGCCCTCCTATCCCACACAGACTCACCCTTCGCATCTCCATCCCGGCTGCCTGGGCTCCCACCCCAGGACTCCTACCTCATGTAGCTGACATGTTTTAGTTTATTGGAAGAATGGTTTTGTTCAGTTTTGCAAATTAACAGAGACAAACTTCTTCCTGGCCTTCCATTCTGAATCTGGGAGAGAAACTTAAAATTCATTCCCCAGAGAGATGGAAAACGGGTCGTGGCAGCTTTTAAGGCCATTAAGCAGAGCCATATGGCCTTCTGTGGGCCCTTCTCCCGGCTTCCAAGTCCGGTGAACTTGGTAGGACTCAGGTTCTCCCCGCGCTCGGGCTTTCAAAAGCCAAGGTGACTTGAAAAATATGTTCTGAGGAGGAACAGCTGCGGCTGCGTGGTCAGAGGCAGATTTATTTCCGTGCGCTGCCAGGCCCTCGTCGCACCGCCTGTAAATTTTGATCCCTAGTAATTACTGGCAATGACCCCAACTTTTCTTAATTAACCCCTGTGACATAAACAGAAGGGATGCTTCCTCCAGAGGGACTGCGTTCGGGATGAAAACCATGCCGTGGCTCTGCACGCTCACTCCCTGTTCGTCCGCTCTCAAAGGGGCCACGTGATGGGGTGGGTTTGGCAGGATTCGCATTTCATGTCTGCCTAGGAGGGAACGTGCATCCGTGCTTACATGGGGACAGAAGAAAGGAGCCGTTCTCAGCAGACGGACAGGATGGAAAACCGTGGAACAGGTCTCAAAATGTGCCCACTGGCCCTGGCTGGTAGCACGGTGAATAAGGTACCGGCCTGGGAACCCAAAGGTCGCAGGTTCGATTCCCAGCCAGGGCACATAACCAGGTTGCAAGCCAGGTCTCCAGCCAGGTCTGTGGCTGGAGGCAGGTGAAAAGCAACCATACATTGATGTCTCTCTCCCTCTCTGCCTCTCTCTCTTCCCCTCTTTCTAAAAATAATAAAATAAAATCTTTAAAAAATAATGTGCCCACCAAGACCACCCTTCCCTCCATCCTAACATCATATTTTTAAAAAGAGAATTGTTTTACATGTCCGTGTTGTTAAATAGATCGTACACAGAAGTATTTATAGTTAGCTATTAAGTAACGGGAAGATGCATATCCTTGTACCCACTGCCCCTGTTTTACCAATTAGTGTGTAAGTCCTTTCCGATTGTAAGAGAATTCTCTTTGTGTCATATCCTGACACTTCACATCACCCAACATTTAAATACTTACCCATCGGTGGGTGTGGAATGACAGCTCAGTGTAGTTCAAGTTTGCATGTCCTTGAATTCTAACGAGTTGGGGCAGCTCTTCATATTGGTGTGGGCCATTCATACTGCTGCTTCATGTATGTATTTTTACCTATGGTTTCCTACGTAATTGCCTTTTTTATTCAACTTGTAAGGGCTTTTTGCATGTTCTTTTTTTTTAAAAAAAAAATTTTTATTTATTATTTTTAGAGAGAGGGGAAGGAAGAGAGGCAGAGAGGGAGAGAAACATCAATGTATGGTTGCCTTTCACCTGCCTCCAGCTACAGAGCTGGCTGGAGACCTGGCTTGCAACCTGATTATGTGCCCTGGCTGGGAATCGAACCAGCAACCTTTGGGTTTGCAGGCCGGCATGCATGTTCTGAATATGTAGGGCCAGCTGTTTATACAGCCAGTGCCTTCAACAGCCATCAGAGACAGTTTGAGACTCATCTTTTTGCTCCTTTTAGGGTGTATTTCAATAAATAGAAGCTTTAATTTGTTTATGTAGCTGAAATCAATAGTTTATGTATGGTTTATATTTTTGTGGCTTGTTTCCAAACCTTTTTCTTCCCAGATTTTTAAAGATAGGCTCCAATTACTGTATCATCTCTTATTTTTGTGACCAAGAAAGCTAAATAACTCTCCACCAAGTTCTTGTGTCCCTCCCCCTTTCAGAGTTCAGTTATTTTGGAGAAGTGGCTGCTCATTCAGCAATTGGTTAGCCCTGCTTAGCACCTAGATGGGGTCGTGTGACTAGTTCTTGACGATGGCATATGTGTAGAAGTGACGCAGCACTTCTGTAAAGAAGTGTGTGCTTTCTCTGTCCTCATTCACAAAGATGCAAGGACTCCGGGTTGCTAGGGCTTAGTGAAGCTGCAGATGGAACATACATGCTTGAATCACTGCATGCGTGTAAATAGCCTGCCAACCAGGAATACCTGTGTTGGGCAGTCACTCGGATAAGAAAAGGATCTCTATTGTGTTAGCCACTAACTCTGGGAGCGGTTGAGCTTCATCAGCTAATATTGCCCTAAACAATATGGAAACTGCTGTTTGGAAGTGGAATGCTTCCTTAAGAAACTCTAAAATATGGCACTGACATAGTGGGTGCGTGGTAGGCAGTGAAGGAAAAAATAAATCAAGGCAGAAACACAGGGAACTTTAGCATATTGTAGCATCAATTTGCCTGCTGTGCTTTTGAAAGCCAACCAAGTGCCCCCAGTAGATGGGTAGCTCTGTGAAAGGAGCTGGAAGGAGCTGGAAATGTTCATGTACGTGGGTTTGTCCTCAATGCTTATCGCAAGGTGCAAAAAGAAAAAGATGAGTCCAAGTGATTGACTTGAAAAAAGGGATGGGAAGGAGTGGAGAGAAGCCAGACAGTTGAGTTTCAAGGAGAGGTGAAGCTGTTTCCGCTCGCTACACCAGGATTTTAAAATTAGAATGACAACTCTGAGCAATTATTAGGAATTCTCAGTTTCATGGAGGGATTAAGTCCTGTAGCAAACAGCCCATGGAAGTCACTTCTTTCCAACTCAAAGTTATTTTATGCGGTCACCTCAAGGCACCTGCCACTGGACCGCGTACCCTGACAGGGGCAGCTGTGGGTAGTGGGGACCAGAAAGCAAAGACATGAACCAGAATGAGAATTAACCTAGGGAAGAAATGATGAGGTTCTTTATACACGGAATTTAAAGGAAGCGAAGAGTCCGAGCCTACTAAGTATCTGTAGGGATTATCTTGCTAAATAAACTGCACCCTGGCTTTACAATGTCTGTTATGAGTCCTGGTTGCTGTGGCTTAGTGGACTGAGCACCGGCCTGAGAACCAAAGGGTCACTGGTTCGATTCCCGGTCAGAGCACATAACTAGGTTGTGGGCCAGGTCCCCAGTTAGGGCCTGTGAGAGGCAACCACACATTGCAGTTTCCCTTCCTCTCTTCCTCACCCCTTCCCCTCTCTGTAAAGATAAATAAAATCTTAAAAAAAAAAAAAAAAAAAAAAAAGTCTGTGAAGATAAAGGTGGCAGGGAAACTGGAGCTCCTTGAGGACATACTCCTTCCTCGCATTTCAGAGGGGGCGTCAGGGTGGTCTCAGAACCAGCAGCCCCACAGTCTTCTAGGAGCTCATTAGAAATGCAGAAAGTCCAGACTCCCTGGGTTGGAAATTCCAGGGATGGTGCCCAGCAATCTGTGGTAACAAGCCCTGCAGGGGATTCTAATTCTTGCAAAAGCTTGAATCCACTGCCTTAGAGGAGAAAGAATTGGGAGGAATCTGCTGGCCAGGGAAGAGGATGTTTCTTCTAAAAAACAGAGCCGAATCAAAGAGTCCACGGCAGGGCAGGATTTCACAATTCCTGTAATTATTGTCTCCTTTCCTTTCCTTTTTTCTGAGGGAGCTCTTACATTGAAGTTAACTTTAATCTGCTCTGCCTTTATGCGTGGCGGTTGGAGACCCTGACACATATTTAGTTCCTAAATAACCAGATAATGAAGATCCACATTCAGACCCCTGGCTGAGAACAGCCATCAGTTATCAGTGACAGGATGTGAGTGGGGAAGAGCATTGGAGGCTGACCCAGGGGGGAGTCGGGAACTGGAAGGCGCTTTTGTCCCTGAATCACTGTTCAGACAAAAGCCACCTTCTGACCAGGAACATGCTTTCTGATTTTATCTTTTTTTAAAAAAAAAAGGAGTAGTAGCCCTGGCTGGTGGCACAGTGGATAAGGCACCGGCCTGCGAACCCAAAGGTCGCTGGTTCGATTCCCAGCCAGAGCACATAACCAGGTTGTAAGCCAGGTCTCCAGCCAGGTCCGTAGCTGGAGGCAGGTGAAAGGCAACCATACATGGATGTCTCTCTCCCTCTCTGCCTCCCTCCCTTCCCCTCTCTCTAAAAATAATAAAATCTTTTAAAAATAAATAAATAAAAAAGGAGTAATAAACTTCTATTGTGTTGAGACTATTTTTAGTTCTATTTCTTTCATTATTATAGGTATGTTTCATTTCATTTATTGTCCTATAAGTTAGTAAGTTGTTTTATATTTAGATGCTTCTTTTTAAAGGTCATAGGTTATCATACTTTAAAAGGTATATGGAGTCTTTTTTTTTTTAACCGAAATATTTAGTCTTTTCACATTTATTGTGATACTGACATCTTTGTGTTTGTGCTTTCATCTTATTTTATGGCCTCTTTGGTTCTACTTTCTCTTTCTTTTTCCCCTTCTTTCTGACTTCATTTGAATTAATTAAGATTTATTTGTTTATTATTATTATTTTTTTTTATAACTTCCAGGTAAACAGAACTGGAATAATGGCAAACCTTAGTTTATGACAGATTTTCATCAGACTTCTCTGGAAAGGTTTCTTTTATATAATCCATTTGCTTGTTTCTTTATTCATACAATAAGCATTTGTAACCTAATAACTCAAATGGGGTTTTTTTGTTTTTTTTTCCCCTCATTCTCTTTTTATTAAACTACTGAAAATCGGTTCATACACATATTTGACCTTCTCACCCTCTATTTCATATCTAACTCTTTCATCTCATATTTTCTTGTTTCTTTGGGTTGCTTTCCACGGTTTTTCTTATCTCACTTCCAATTCATTAATTCTTTTTGCTGAGTCTAACCTTCTGTTTTACCAAACCAATACATTTTTTTTTAAATTTCAACCTATTATATTTGCTATTTCTAGAAGTTTCATTTTCTTTACTGAGCTTCAATCATTTTATAGTCTCATTATCATCATTCTTCCCGACTTGTGATTTTTTAAACAATATAAGCATTCCATGTGTATTTTACAATCAACGTCTGATATTTTTTGCACATGAAATCTTTGACAGTCCAATTCTTCTATCCTCTAACCCTGATGCATGTTGCCCTCTGTGCCTTTCTGTTGGCATTTCTCGTGCTCTCCTTTTAAATGTGTTTCTCATTTTCCTTGGGAGCTTTACCAATAGGGATTCTTGGAGCCCAGGTTAAAGTTGTGTTCCCTTGGAGGGGTTTCAAATATGCCTCCACCAGTTACCCATCTGGAAATCACTTTAAATTCAATTCTCCACTTGAACTTCAATTTTAACATTCAGGTAACAACAAATTTACATGAAAGCTTGATGCTGACTAGGATTTCTCAGGGGCAAATTTATTTTCCTTCAGCCTAATGTCAAAGTAAATGTAGGCTGCTTTATATTCTGCTCCCTATGCTTGTAGCCTTATTTATCATTCACCCTAGCATGGAGACCAGGACCCGTTGACATGTAGAGTTTTGCAAGGATCTCCTGTTAGAATCCCTACCTTTCTGATTTTAATGCATTATGTCCTATCTCTTATGCTTAGGACAACCATATATCATTCCGGGCACTTTAAAGAATAAGAAGAAAAGTGGGTGCTGTTAATATTATACCAGGGCAACAGGCATGAACTAGTCCTGTTCTGACTAAACTAGAATGTGTTTTCATCCTAGTCAGCCCCACATAGATATTGAAACTTAGGCTCAAAAGCAAAGGGAGTCTGTGGATACAATTTGGAAAATCACTGTTTGTGCTACCCACTGACTTCTAGTTTCCCACTTTCGTATTTATTTTTCCCCTGCATGGAGTCTTTGGCTTCTTATCAACCCCGTGAGCATTTTCAGAGGTGTTTATGAAAATATTTTATTTAGCCATGGTTTCATTATTTTTCACCGGAAGGTTGTGCAGTAGATTTCATCTAGTTTGTTACTGGAAATAGGACTCTTTCCCTTTGTCTTCAGAGGCAATGCTGAGACTCAATTTAAGCATGAATTTTTCATATGCAAAAATTGGTCGAGTAAAAATTGGGATTAAAAAGCAGGTGTTTTGTATTCTACAAAAGGCTTCTATTTGGTGTTGTTCTATATAGCCCACCTCATAGCTAAAAACATAAATAAATGTGACCAGGCATCTCGGAAGGTAATGACCCCACTGGGGGTCAAAAAAGAATACATGGACATGGTAGGGTGATATGGGTGGGTGGCGGGAGAAAAATGCAGAAAAAAAGCTGAACTGAAGTAATGTTTTTGTAAAAGGTTAAATTTTTTTCAGAGGGTTAAAATTTGAACAGGGATTTTAACATTGACCTTCTTTCAATTCTTTAATATCAATAATAATGGGTTTGCCCCAAATTTAAAGGAAACACATCGTCATTATTATCATTTAAAAGATTAGGTGCTCAGACAATGTTTTCCAAGAAGGAGTATGTTTGTTATCTGATACAGACAACATGGTGTGTAGTATGTATGGACCTTTTTCCTTGGCTTTTCTGGGGTAAGATTCAAAAATGTATAATGTTGCCTTAGTATAATACCAAATACTACAATAGTGTAGATCTCCTTAAGTGTTTAAACAGGTAAGCAGGGCATTTAACCATATGCATTTAAGTACCTGTCGGGTATTACTGTGCATTTACCATTTGAAATACATTTTAAGGTTATTGGTGAGAGGGATTTAGATGAGTATGTATATTTCTACAATGCTTTCTTTAGATTGAACTCTTTAGAATATAATTAAGATATGACTATTATAGAATAATGATAAATTATAGCAAAAAGAAACAAGAGACATTTTATTGCATTTTCATAAGTAAGTGCAGCATAACATACATGCTCAACCTAAAAGTCAGCTGGTATGCAATATTGTGGTATCTTCAACAGTAGGCTTGTTTATTATGAAAGTTTCTATGTCTACGGTAGAACACAGCGTTTTGCACATAGTAGGGGCTCAAAGGATGCTGGTGTTATTTAACAAAACAGAAGTTAACACTGATATTGTGGCCCTAAATATGTAGACCACACATTCCTCTATTCCATAAATACATGTGTTCAGCAAAGACTCCAAATTGAGAAAAGAATATTTTATGCATCTGTATTTTATTTTTCAAGTGTTTGTGGAAGGGGTTGTGGTTAATTCAGAAAACATCACTTAGGAACATTAATGTAACATTTATCAAGCATCTCCAGAAAGAAAAAAAGTATGCTCAGGCAATGGGTGTATTTCCAAATCATGAAAAACTAATGATATGCTATCATGTGAGTAGATAAAATTACTGCTACATCATGTAATACGTAATCATAGAGACAAAATAAAAATAAGGAAATTTAGGAGCAACTCCTAAAACCTTGGTGCTTTAAGGGAACTTTTAAAAACCCTACATCCCTAACACCTCTGAAATGCACGACAAAATTCAAGAATACTGACCAAGAATACTGAAATCAAGAATAACTCCAGCATCATGATACCAAGCCTCGGAGTTTCTATCAGGTATAAGTTAGGATAAATTAAGAGAAAATGCCAAGTGGACTCCTAACTCCCTGGTGCAAAGTGCATTTCAGCTCAGAGGCAGTTGGCGGAGGGCATGTGGAATACCACCTCTAATAGCCCTGCCTCAGCGCCCTCAGAGCTCTTGTTTTGCTCCTGGCATGGTCATTCCTTTAGAACGTCCTGGGCTCTTTCCAGAATGTCTCAGAGAGTATTAATGATAGGTTTTTAAAAGCTTTTTCTTATGCTCCCTATGGTGTTTCTGTTTCCCCAATACTTGCTCCCCTGCATTGGCTCGTTTTAGAGTCTCCGTTTCCTACTATCGGCTTTCATCAGCTGCCTCGTTATTGGTGGCTGTCCACTCATTTGAAAACTAAGACACTACTAAGCTAAGTGGACAAGGTGGGTCAACATGTCGGTGTGAAGAATATTCCGTTCTTTTGTGCGAGTGAGTGTCGCGTGGCGGTTCTGCACAAAGGCTCTGAAGTTTGACTGGGTTTGTGGTGAAAACTGCTACACAAGTTGCACCTGTCATTGCGCTACTTTCCGTTTCCCTAGAGAAGTTGACAGTGTTCTGCTAGGAAATGTATGCGTGAGCTGTTATCCGAGCTGAACGTTCCCATCCAACATCTAGGACCTCACTTTCGCTTTGCCTTTAATTCTATCTGCTGTCCGCAAGTCAAGAGTCTTTCTGGTCAACCCCCTCACTGGCCCCCAGTATTTCTGCTCTCCAGAACGGAAAGCTTAGCAGTTCTGTTGGAGTGGAAAAGGGCCAGTCTTTGTCTAGGGATGTAATTGTTCCTTATCCAGGCTTTAAATCAAACCTCCTGTTATCAGTTCCTCTTATAACCATCTTTAAGGCAGCTGGTCATTCCAATTGCGGAGATTTTGCTGCTCAGCGGAATATGCTAGCTTGCCTCTAGATTTCCTCCACGACCAGTTTAGTTTTCATTTCCTTGCACCATTCAGCCATCCTTTTGTAGTTTCCAAAACTTGCCATGTCTTTAGAGTTATATTCCCATTGTCACTTTAGGGGAGGATAAGGGGTTAGACTCCCACACTTCAGAAGGGGAAATAGTAAAAGCGCTGATGGGAAAGGCAGGTCGTGTTTCACATGGGATCTGCTCCCTCAGCCGGGACAGGTCACAGTGGAACATATTGTTAACAAAACATAAGACTGAATAGATTATATGAATCCAATGTTCTCGGGCTTGGGATAAAAGACAAAGCAACACCATTACCCCAGCTCTCTGTCTGGGCATTTCCTGGCCATGGTGCCGAGAACTGGGGTCCCAGCAGAACTGGGAGGGCCCATGCAGGCGAGGAGGCACAGGTCAGAGTGCACCATGGCTGACACGTCTTGCATTGGCAGCAGGGTACCAATACTGAAGGAACCATGGTGGGGGCGGGGGTAGAAATGTCAGGAGACTTCCTATGGTGCCTGGGCTCAGGGCTGTGTTTGCAGCAGCAGAAGACTTGAGATTAATCGAAAAGAAGCTGTGATAGCACCAGACATGCCGGCAGGCAAACCGTGCTGGGGAACATGGGTGTTCCAGCCATCCAGAGAGTAGAAACCTTGTTAGCACCCCATTAACTCTTCTGGATGATGCAGCAGAAAACCGCCTTAGCAGTAAAGATGATGCCCTAGACTAAAGTCTCTTCTAGATATGCTTTGGGGGGAATAAAAGGCAAAAAACTGAGTCTGGATAAGATCGCAGGAGAAGCAGAACTTGGTGAATGAGTGCTGTTATCTTTGAAGGGCTTGGAAAACACCTTGGGCCTTTCACAAATCTGTTCTGTAAAAAATCATAAAACCATGTCAGCACAATTTCAAGGTAAGCAAGAAATCGATGTGTCTATTACATAAAAAGTCAACAATCTTCAGAGAACAATAATAGAATCTATAGTCACCACAGTGGTTTATTTACAATATCCAGTAGTTAGAAGAAAAAAACAAAAAAACAAAAACCATGAGAACCACAAAACAGAAAATTGTGTCCCATAGCCAAGAAAAGCAATTAAAAACTGGCTTCAAGGTCACTTTATATTGTTATGATTGTTACTTTAACCAGTGTTCTTTAAGAAACTGCTATTGTAAATAGCCTTCCAAAAATGTCCTCTTCCAAATCCTCAGCACCTGCGAATAGGTGACATTACATAATAAAAAGGACTTTGCAGATGTGATTAAATTACATCTTTGGAGATGAGGAAATTGTCCTGGGTTATCTGGGAAGACCCAAAGGAATTCAAGAGTTTCAATACAAGGAAGACAGAGGAATCCGTCAGAGAGAGGAGGTATTGAGATAGAAGCACAGGTCAGAGAGATGTGAAGCTTCTCTTCTACTGACTTGAAGATAGAAGGTGACTTATGGAAGATGGAAAATGCAAAGAAATTACTTCTCCTCTCAAGCCTGCAGAGGGAGGACTCCTAGTCCCTGATCTTAGTCCAGGGAAACTGAGTTCAGACTTCTGGCCTCAAAGAGAAAGGTTATTTTTGCTTTTAGCCTCTAATTTGTGATAATCTGTGATAGCATCCAGAGACACTACTACAAATAAGAGGCTGGATTTAATAGACAAAGATGTTAAAACAGCAATTTAAATATGCCTAAAGAGTTCAAGAAAAGTATGATTAAGTTGGTCAATAAGAGAGTTTCAAGAAAGAACTGAAATTAAATGGAAAACTAGAATAACTGAAATGAAAACTCCTCAGGAAAGCCTTATGGAGCCTTCCACACATAATTTCTGTCATTTAATCAAAAATTAGTAGACATGCAAGGAGGCAGGATGACATGACCAACAAACACAATGAAAATTGCAGGCAAGAGGAGCAGACCGAAAGGTGACCCAGATATTGAAGTAGGAAGATATGGATTGAAATGAACTGTGATGATTCAATTCTAGAAAATATGGAGAAAGATCGACAAAAATAGATGTAAAAACAAAGAAATTCACTGAAACGGTAGAACTGATGAAGAGAACCCAATGTATATTCTATAAATGATAAAAATATATTTGACATTAGGAATTCATTGGATGGGTTTAATAGCAAATTGTATATATGTGATATATAGTACAATATATACAGATCAGGATTAATGAAAAAACAGATCAATAGGACATATTGAGACACAACTGCTGAAAGGAAAAGGAAATTTTTAGAGAACAGGTCGCTGCATGTGACCATTTACTTTCTTCCTGTTGCTCCATAATGAACAGGGCTCTGGACCTTCGGGCCCGTTTACACTGCTGGCCTTGCATCACCTGATATCACCTGGGCTCATCGTGTAACGCAGGTAGATTATACTGAACGGTGTTGCTGGGTAGAATGTAAGGGTAAAATTAGATCAGGAAGTGATATTTAGCCTCGAGTGCTCCGTGGCCATGTGGTTATTAACATCTTGCATGGCCTCTTCTCAGCACCTTCTGGGGGCGGGGGAACCAAATCGCCTGCCCTGGCCCAGGAGGACCCAGGCAGCCCTGAGGGGGTTTGGAGGGGACACACAGTAGCAGCCAGGCAAGCTGTGCTGGTGGCCTCTTTGCCCAAGGGCACAGCTCCAGTCCCATGGGTCATGCAGAGGCCTGGCTGTGAACCCCAAAGAGTTAAACCACAAACATTTAGCCTGTATTGAAGGCAAGTCTGTCAACACTTACACTTCGCTGGAGAAAGCAGTGGAGGGGCAGCTCTCACATCTTTTTTATCCCTTCCCTTCGCCTTCCCAAAGGGGCAGGAGCTAAACCTGATCAGCGGGAGCTGTGGTCGGAGTGGAAGGGGGCAGGGTGGTTGATGAGTCTGCGATCTGCACTGAAAAGCCATCACTAACAAAAGCAGAAGAGTGTTAGAACTTTCACATCACCATGATGAGAGCCCTAGCAGGCGGAGACAGCAATAAGCCTGACTGGTCACCTAGGGAGGTGAAGGAGGATGAGAACATGCTGATAGAAGGATCCGGCTGGCGCATCTTGAAACCACTAAATGGAAGATAGTCAGACACTACACACATCCTCAGGGGGTTTAGTGCTTCTGAAAAATAAGGAGAGAAGAAGGGAAGGGGGAGGGAAGGAGGGAGGAATCTGCATCTAATCTAACCTCGAGCTCCACCTTCCAATTTACAGCAAATCAGGGCATGATGGATCACACTACACAACAGAAGGGAATTCAAACAGCCAGACCCACCACATGGAAAATTCCACAAGACTGTACAACTTGATTTCTCCACTAAATGAATGGTAATAAGTAAAGAGAGACATAGCTGGAATCGATGACAAGCAATTTAATAGACATATCAACCCAATGTAATGTACAGACCTTATTAGGATCTTGATTTGGAAAAAAAAAAAAAAAGACAACTGTAAAAAAGATACTTTCGAGGTAACCGGGGAAATAGAAATATAGATTAAATATTAAATAATATTAAGAATTTATTTTGTTTTGGTTTTGTGTGTTTTGAAAAAGATCAATGCTGAAGCATTTATAGGCAAAACCACTATGTTTTCTAAGATTTGGCTTTAAATATTTTAAAGGGGAAAAATGAGCAGGGATAGAGGAAACCGCAAAGGGAGGGGGTTGGTGATTGGTGAAATAGAGGCATCACGATGGGAGGTCATTTTGCTGGTTTCTCTAATTTTGTGACTCTTCGAAAATTTTCCTGATCTGAATTTAAAAGCCAAGGGCAGGGACTATGGTGCCCCCCAAGGTTCAGATGTGTTTTTCTGGGCGGCCTGCACCCAGATGCAGTGGGTGTGAACTTGGGCTTCATCCTTAAACAGAGGGTGGATGGAGCAGCCTCCTCTCCAGCAGCCAATCAGAGCTCCGCTTTTGTTCTTCTACTTTGTCTGCTTACAACGGGGTATAGGCAGCAAGGTCGTTCGGGTTCCATCCTCGCCTTGGAAGTATCATCAATCTCTTTTTTGGCCTCAGTTCCAAACTGCATCCTCCAGCACAATTAGCCCTGAGCTCTTTACTTTGAAAAGTAAAACTTACCTTTGAATCCAATTCAGCTTGGATCTGTGCGATTATGTTCTCTCAGCAGAACCCTGGAGGGCAGACGGTCATCTGAACTTGACCCCAAACTGCAGGGAACAAGCCAGATAAGAAAACCTGACAGAACAGTTGAATGGAGGGAAGGTATTTTGAGGATAAGGGAAAATTACATGTGTTCCCAAGCTAAGGTCAGTTATCCAGGGTAATAGAAATGTTAACATGTCAAGAAGGTGGGGTTGATCGTCACAGGAGGTCCCTAAGCCAGAGAAACAAGGACCAAAGACAAAGTGGAAAAATTAGTATCACAAAGAGCAGGGGATTTATTGTTTTTGCAAATTGGTATAAGGAAGGAAAAGGATAAAAGAAGCTACAGAGACAAGTTGAGAGAGACATGGAGACTGAAGTGACTTTTCTTGAGTGAGTGGAATTTTAGAGTAAGAAGACGAGAAGACGAGAGAGAGAGAGAGAGAGAGAGAGAGAGAGAGAGAGAGAGAGAGAGAGAGAGATGCCCTGGGCTAGAATGACAATAGCAGTGGTGTAAAAGTTCATATGGTGACACTTTGGTGATGGTACAAGGGCTGGGCTGGGTATTAAGGAGAGAAGAGTGGAGAACTACCCAGCTTTTGGATTCCAAATGGACCCTGGAACACTACTGCGCACTGTGCAGCCCTGTGGAAGGGCACATCTGCCCCTCCAGTGAAGTAGCTCCTTCCATATGCTGCACAAAAGGCCCAGGAGAAGAGAAGGTGGCTCAGAAGGTGATAGGTGGAGAAAACACCGTTATCCAGAAAAAGTTTGTGTAGAGGACCAGCAGCCCTCCTTCTTCCCTGGCACACCTGCTCAAGGTTCCTTCGTTAGGTCTAAGTCAGCTGTGATTGTCCTGGAAGAATCTGCAAATCACGGAGTCCTTGTGATGGTCTTTCTCCTTCTCGAATAGTTGACTGCAGTCTTGCTCCAGAACTGATTTTTAGAATTATTTCTATTCTCTAAACGTGGGGAACATAAGCTGCATGTAAATATCATTGTGGCCAAGCTGCGTTTTCACAGAAAAATGTTGCCAGCCTTGTCAGTGCTTTTAACATCAGTTTATTAATTATATCAATGCATTTGCTAGGGTTCTAAATGCTCAGACTAGGCATTTTCATTTCCTCAGATATTTACACTTGGTGATCATCAAGCACGCACACAATTCAAAAATAGTTTCCGCTTTTGTATTAGGAGTGATATTTTTATGATAGTCATGCAAGAGAAAGGTTTATAAAGGAAATCTGTGTTTCCTGGAATCTTTTCCCACAGAGAGATTTTGCCTAATACCCGATATATACATGATATTTAAAAGTACATCTGTTCCCCCCACATACCCCCTCCTTCCCCCGGATATGTTGATAACAGCTAATGCAACTTGATAATTTGCGTCACTCCAACAACAACTTGAAGAATGACCTCCAACCATAAAGATGTAAAACACCCCCTGTCTTGCAGGTATTTGTTTTAGTTATTTGCATCGACATCTTTGAATTATCTCCAGGGCATGGTACTGACTTGCTTTAATCTACAAAAGGAGCTAACGCCTAATGAAAAATGGAGTTTAATAACCTCAAAGCAGAGTTTGAAAAAAAATAAAAAAGGTTTAAAAATACAAAATGTAAAAAAAAAAAAAGAAAAAGGGAATAGTGAAAAAGATACAAACGATGCCTTGAACAGTCTGGGGGTTCCATGAAAACAGGCCCCCGCAAGCCGGCGGATGAAAGGAGGAGTGAAAACTGGGCTTCCTCCCATCTGCGCACTCACTGACAGACCTCAGCACGTGTTTCCGGACATAGTTCCCCTTTTACATGTTAACCTTCTACTAACCCGCATGTACCCATTCATGTGTCGACGAGGGAGGACCTCTGTAGACCTGGTGCAAACCCCGGCCCGGCTTTGACATGCAATTCCCTGGGCACACGCTGTTTACTAAGAGAGAGTCTGAACTTCTTAGACATCCCGGGGAAAGTATCAGCAGCGCTCCTCCTGGCCAAGGGTGGTTGGAGTCACTGCCTGTCTTGGCTTGGGCCAGGTCCCTGCTGGCCTTGCTCTGCATCATGGAGCAGATGGCCGCTGGACATTGTCGCTGACCACAGGTACAGGAGCCGGTTGCTGAAGGTGCTCAGGGAGGTGAGTGGTCTCCAAACGATAGCAACTTCGTGGATCTGATTCTCAGCAGAGCAGCTGATGGACAGCATGCAGATGACCTTCAAGACATGCAAGGGCAAAAAGCATATGTAAAACCCAACCAGCAGCAGAATGGTTAACCCCCAAGCCCTCTGGTTCAGGCCACCTGAGTGTGAGGTCCCCAGACAGGGTGTAGATAGTCATCGTGTTGCTCAGCGTCCCCACCAGCAGGGGAAGGGAGAAAGTGGATGTGGTCAAAGTGAGGTCTGAGAGTGGTGAGGTCCTCAGAAAGGTGAGGTCGAGGCAGGCAGACCTAGGGGTCCTGGTGGTCGCTGTGATCAGGAAGGTCACAGAAATGGCAGCCACCAGGGGGATAACCCGCCATGGCCCATCGAGGTTTGTGAGCGCAGAAGCAGCTCACAGGTGACCGACCACCCAATAACAGAAGGTGCTGAAGCAGGTGAGGGAGAGGATGCTGCTCTACCGGGTGAACTGGGAACCGAAGCAGATGCACTTGAACCGAAGTTCGCAAAGATCCAGTGTTCACCACTGGCCTGGCCGTGGGCGAGGAAGGGCAGGCCGGCTGGTACAGCAGGTCCGTGCAGGCCAGGGTCAGCGTGACGACAGTGCTGCTCTCCCAGGGCCACGGTGGGGAAATGTGAGTGCACATCGCCACCATGTTCCCTGGGAAGCCCACCAGAAGGACAATGCTGTAAACAGCGGGGAGGTGGTGCCTCTTCAAGGGGATTTTCTCATCGGTGCGATTTCCAAAAGCAGCGGCCTCATCGGGGAGATTAGAAACATTTGCGACACCGTCCAGCGGCTCCTTCGGGGTTGCCTCCTTCACCGGGCAGCAAACCCAGAGAGTTAGGCGTGGCAACAGGAATTGACTGAGAAGCAACGCGCTGATAGAAGGAAACTGGGAACATTAATGAGAAGCTAAGGGAAAACCGTGATCCACGCTTAAAGGGAAATTGCTCTAACATTTTCAATACGCCCCACTTTCCTCTCTCAGCTCCAAACAGATCCTGGGGAGGCAAGATTGAATTGCTAGGGAAATGGCTGTAAGGCAGGTTACCAAACACACCTAATAAGACGACGGAGGTTGAATTACCGTGAGGGCAAAAATGAAGGAGTCAGGGAGAACAAACCCACGTGGAGCTGTGGAGAACGATTTGTCAAGGTTGCTGTCCCGGCAAGTCAGCAGATGTCACGGTGAGAGATTTATCAGCATGACCTGCCACAAATCCAGTGCCAGGCACTTGACCCCTTCCGCTGAGAATCGCTGAGAAGTCCTTCTCATCACCCCCCTCTCACTGAAGGCAAAGGCGGAGGGAGGTTACGCAGCTGTCCCTGGTACCGGCCCCCCGTGGCGTGGCTGGGGTCCCAGCCATGCTTGTCTGGGTCAGAAAACATGCTCTTTCCACTTGACCTGGCTATGCAGCCTCCTTGCCTGGATTACCCTAAAAAGGGCTGATGAACAGGAAGTGCGAAGGCATGAAAAGACTGGAGACTGGGAATTTTTTTCTTTCTTTCTTTCTTTCTTTCTTCCTTCCTTTCTTTCTTTATTTTTTCCTTTTTTATTTTATTTTATTTTTTTTTAAATTTTATTGTTGTTGTATTACATCCATCCCTTTTTTGCTCCCCTCTGTCCCCCTCCCCACCCACCCATTCCCCCCAAAGTCAATCCCACCTGTTGTCCATGTCCATGGTTCCTTTATACTAGGTTCTTGTCTAAGCTGCTCCCCTTCTTTGCCTCTGCCTCCCCCCTCCCCCCAACCCCTTTCCCCCTGACCACTGAAG
>PVIW01005741.1:0-100310 GCA_004026585.1 Noctilio leporinus
GAGATCATATGATATTTGTCCTTCACTGACTGGCTTATTTCACTAAGCATAATACTCTCCAGTTCCATCCATGTTGTTGCAAAGGGTACAAGTTCCTTCTTTCTTTCTGCTATATAGAATTCCATTGTGTAAATGTACCAAAGTTTTTTGATCCAATCATCCATTGATGGGCACTTAGGCTGTTTCCAGCACCTGGCTACTGTAAATAGTGCCGCTATGAACATAGGTGTGCCTAGGTTCTTATGAATTGGTGTTTCAGGATTCTTTGGGTATAGTCCAAGTAGTGGAATTGCTGGATCAAAAGGCAGTTCCATTTTTAGTTTTTTAAGGAAACCCCATACTGTTTTCCACAGTGGCTGCACCAGCCTACATTCCCATCAACAGTGTATGGGGGTTCCCTTTGCCCCGCATCCTCGCCAACACTTGTTGTTTGTTGATTTGCTGATGATTGCCATTCTGACAGGTGTGAGGTGGTATCTTAATGCAGTTTTAATTTGCATCTCTCTGATGACTAGCGATGTTGAGCATTCTTTCATATGCCTCTGGACCCTTTGTATATCTTCCTCAGTGAGTTGTCTGTTCAGTTTCTTTGCCCATTTTTTAATTGGGCTGTCTGTCTCCCTGGTGTTGAGTCGCATTAGTTCTTTATATATTTTGGAGATCAGACCCTTGTCTGAGGTATCATTGGCAATTATGTTTTCCTATACAGTTGGTTCCCTTTGAATTTTGCTGCTATTTTCTTTAGATGAACAGAAACTTTCAAGCAAATTTCAGTTTTTAATGAGTCTCAGGGCTTGCTCTTGAAAGTGGAAATACTTTAGCATGATATGAAAGGATCTTTATCGTCTGGGCTCTGCCTGCCTTTCAGCCTTCCTTCCTGTCATCCTTTTCTCTTGCGCGTCTGGCTTCCGCAGCATGAACTACTGGTACACCTGGAGCTGTCACCTCGCTTCATGACGCCAGACCTTCATTTCCTTCCCTGCTCCCCAAGCCTGACTGAATCACTCCCCGGTCCTTCATCCTACTACATCTCTTATCAGGCTGTACTATAGTTACTTGTTTACATGTTTGTCTCTGCTGTTTGAGAATTTCCTAAGGACAAGGAGCCTACCTTATTTCTCATTCTATGTCCACCATTTTCCTAGGCCATTATGTTAGGTTGGAAATACTATTCCTAAGGGGAACTAAGGGATGAAATAATTGCATAAGGGAGGGAAAGCCATCAAGATTAGCTAGTGGAAATACATGTACACAAAGTTAGGTCAGCAATATAGGAACAGTTGTACAGGTTATCTAGACCCTAAAGGAGAGACACAAGACAGGGAAAGAACACAGAGGCAGTGCTGTGAAATTGTTATTCTCTCGATCACAAAAGAGATGGTGGTCAAGAACCAAGAGAGAATCCAACCAAGGTGAGTTAAAGATCAGACTCACTTCAGAAGGCTCTAGCTTCAAGGCCCCACCTATGTCCTTCAAGTTAAAGACATTACAATGAAAACCAAAAACCACATGGCAAATGAGGTCAAAAGTAGTAAGAGGCGGAGCTACATTGGGTGTAATTAGCTCCAGCTTGGAGTGAAATCTGGAGAGAAGTTTGGGAGAGGACTGCACCCTCAATGACAAATGAGCTTGTGGGTTTGGTAGAGCTTCTGGATCCTGCTTGCCCTGCTTCTCTTGCTGACTTGCTGACTTGTTTGGAGTCGCTGTTGTATCCTCTACTGTCTCACCCAGTCTACCCTGGCAGCATTACTTAGGAGGGAACCCCAGGGGTCAAGAGCTCAGGGCTGGGAAATGTGCCCCTCCTGGAGCCCGAGTGCGAGTTCAGGGCTCTTTAGGCATCCTGGTGCTCTGTCTGCTCTGGGGGGTCTCGGCACTTTCCCAGAGAGGGGGCAAGCAGAAGGCATTTAATGTGTTCAAAAACACAGTCCAGTTTTTGTTAGTAAACACTGAATATTTGAAAGTACTTCAATTATTCTGTATTTTCACTACATGCTAAGCATTTAGCAATATTATAGTTGACCCTTGAACAACAAAGGTTTGAACTGTGCGAGTCCACTTACAAGTGCACCTTTCTCTTGCTTATGGTGTTTTCTCCAGCTTACTATATTGTGAGAATACACTATATAATGTCTATAAATACCAGGTAAATGTTAATCAACTGTTTATGCTATGGGTAGGCTATTTGTAGTTAAGTTTTCTGGGAGTCAAAAAATTTTCACTTGTGTATGTGTGTGTGTGTGATCACCCCTAACCCCCAGGTTGTTCAAGAGTCAACTGTATTTGATTGTTTTAGTTCTATAATACCACCTTTATCCTTAAAGATTGTATATTATCTGGAGATAGTGGTGACAGCTGCATGACAATGTGTATGTACAATGTTAATGCCATTGAACTGTATACCTAGAAATGGTTAAGATGATTAAAATGGTTAAAATAAAATTACTAAGCGATAAGAAAATAGTTATAGTTTAATCGGTTCATTGGTAATAAACTGAAATTTATTAAAAAAAGAATTGATTTCTCATCCAACCATAACCATAGAATCAACTACCAGACCAATAAATACAATGAAGGAAAACACTTAATAGATTCTTGCTAGATACTCTTATCTGCTGAAGACTCTGAGCCATAGCTATGCTCTTTGTTGAAAGGAAAATTAATTATTAGAGAGATGTTAAAGCCATTAACTCTAAACTGAGAAGTCTTAAAAATAACAAATGGTATACAACTTCTATGTGATTCAATGTTATTTAATTGTCTGTCTATGTGTACAACTTAAAATCATTTTATGTCCAATGCCTAGTCACTGGGTGGAGGTTTGAAGACCCAGTGGATTAGAAATAGCAGTGACATTATGATAGTAGCAAAGGGACAGGCGGCATTAGAAGGAATAAAATGAATTATAAACTAGATAAAAGAACTATAAAAACTTTACAGTCTGTGGTCACTTGAAGGGCTTTCCATACTGCATTGGCCCAAACTGATGATAATGAAAGTCATTGCCTCCACTGCATTGTTTCAAAGGCAGAGTTCTTTAACATGTTGAAAACATTCACCAATAAGATAGCTATAACACAATAACACTGGTGCTGAAAGAAGTCCCTGATCAGGTAGAGAATGTATTTCTAAGGAACACCTCATTCTCTGGAGATGACAGAGAAATTTTGTGTCAGTGGAATAAATCCAGCTTTTCTGTCTCATCCACATCCTCTTTACTTTCAACAAGTTTTTTCTTGAAACTCCATGCAAAGGAAATGTTAATGCAAGAAACACACACATACACGGAGTTTCAGGAGGATTACAAACTGAGAAATCCAGAAAATTTACAAAGGGAGAAGAAAATTGTACGTCGGTACTGATAAACACATCATAATAAACATATCTAAAAATCATGCCTGTTTTGGGCCCAGGGCTGCATGTTAATTATTTAACTGTCTCAAGTATGAATGTTTTCCTATATGGAGGTCTGTCTCTTTTGATAAGTAGGACTCAGCATGGTCATGATAATTATGGTACACGTTTAGGAACTACTTATTAAAAAACTGAATGAAAAATTGGATGTAACATTTACATATTTAGTGAACAGAGCTCCAGGGTGCTCATGGGGCTGGGTTTAGAGAACAGACTCTAGGACAAGACTGTCTCTAAAGCCCAGCTCTGCCACTGACTAGCCTGGCAAGGTATTTTTGCACCCATGTGCCTTGGTTTCCTCATCTGCAAAGTTAGAATGATAATAGAATCTAACTTAGAGGGTTTTAGGAGAATGAAATAAATTAATATATGTTCTCAGAAAGTATATGGCATGTAGTGCTTTGTTAGATAAATTAATATTTGTTCTCAGAAAGTACCTGGCATGTAGCGAGTGCTTTCTTAGACAAGGTCCTCTCCTGTTTAGAGAGGAAACATGCTATTCTAAGAGCATTAGACTCTAGAAGCAAATCATCTGGGTTCAAATACTGGTTACGCCACTTACTAGGCCTGTGATCTGAAACAAGATCAGTGCCTCTCTGATGCATGGATAAATAAGTGTATTAACTCCACAGAGTTGCTCTGACAGTAACTGTAAAACCGGAGCCCAGTGCCTGACACAAAGTAAATACTCAAACATCAGAGATGCTCCTGTCTGTTGGTGGTGCAGCTCTGAAAAAGATGGTCTCAAATGAAGTTGTCCTCAGAGATAAGTTACTGTTGGTTTAGAAAATCTCCATGAAGAAGATCATTGTAGAGATTTGGATGTATTCCAAAAACATGGCCTGGCTCCCAACCTGTGGGACTCTAATCAAGGCTGCTGCTCAGTGGATAAGGCACTGGCCTGCAAACCCAAAGGTCACTGGTTCAATTCCCAGCCAGGGCACACAACCAGGTTGCAAGCCAGATCTCCAGCCAGGTCTGTAGCTGGAGGCAAATGAAAGGCAACCATACACTGATATTTCTCTCCCTCTCTGCCTTTCTCCTTTCCCCTCTTTCTAAAAATAATAATTAAAAAAAGGCTGCTAACTCACATTCTAAATAAGAGGTCTTTAACTCTTGCTCTGAATCTCAGGTCCCTAACTCACACTACATTAGGAGTCCATAGCTCACACTCTGTATCAGGTGTCACTAACTCTCACTGATCTACCATATTGTGTCACGGACTCAAATGCCCAAAGGTACCAGGAAATTCAGGGGAAGGTGGTGGTTGTTTTGGCTAGAACTTGAACCGCACCAGCTGCAAGCCATCTTGCTTTAGCTCTCCATTAGTTCTTTCTCAATTCTTTGGGGGGAAGGAACAAGTGGTGTTGTTTATAGCGTTAATGGGTGTGGCTGATTATTGTTAAGTTGATGATGCTACATGATTTGTAAAAGCTTCATTATGCCTTACAAGGCTGTTGTGAAGAACAACAGGAAAGCATTTGTAATTTGCTTTGGAAACTATACAAATGCAAAGAGGATTTTTATGATTAAAATGGAAACATGCTGAAGGTTAAACAACAACCTATCATTTATCCCTCTACTTTCTAAAATAAAATAATCAACAGACTTTAAAAAATTCCTTTGCTTGAAGTTTTCATGGACAAAGATCAACTTTTGAATATAGAAAAAGCCCCATTCCAGTATAAAGAACTTGTTGAATGCCGAAAGCTTTGCTCTGATGACTTGACTCTATGAAAACAGTCCAAGACATATATGTTCTTTCCACCAATTTACTTCTGAACATTAGTATGTACTTTTGAAATACTATGAAACATTTTTTCCTCAGATAAAAAGTACAATGCCCAAATACTGATAAGTAATTTTACTATATTTTCAAACAGGAATAGACTGTTTATCTCCATATTTTAGCTAGAGATTACAGTAAAAATAAGAAGTAACACATACCAAGTGCATATTTTGTGCCAGACACTATGTAAAAAGCTTAACTTGCCTAATAATTTTTTTCAATTTTCAAAGATTTATTGCTGACTCTGCAAAACAATAATTATGGCTGTACATGTCTGATCTTAATTCATCCTTATGACACTCCAAAGATAGATATTACCATTATTCTCAGATAAGGAAACCCAGGAAGGGAGAGGTTTGATAAATTACCCAAATTGCTATTAAGTGGTAGGACTATAATTGAACTAGACAAAATGGCTCCAGGGTTAGTGCCCCATTATATGGAAATGCTAGTGCCTATAGGAAAGTGAAACATCGATTTGTATTAGGTTAATTCAGAATCTGTGAAAATTCAGACATGAGCTATGCCAAAGATTTTAGACGACAATAAATTGTTAAGCAATTAATGTATGGGTGTTAAAAGGATTATCTAGCCCTGACTGGTTGGGCATCATCCCGTGAAGCAAAAGGCCGCCAGTTTGATTTCTGGTCGGCACATGCCTGGGTTGTGGGTTCGGTCCCTGGTTGGGGTGTGTAACCAATAGATGTTTCGCTCTCACATCATTGTTTCTCTCCCTCTTTTTGCCCCTTCTTTCCCCTTGTTCTAAAAATAAATAAATAAAATCTTAAAGGAGTATCTGGTCCACTTATCCAAATGTTTTAAATTACTTAGAAATATAAACTACTATAAAAAAGCATCCAGATGTGTAATCCTTTATGTTTTCCATGAAAGCTGCCATTTTGGTGGCACTCATTAATATATTTAATTGAAGTACTACAAAGGCAGCTTTAAAATACACTAAAACTCTATTACACTATGTAGCTCATTATTACAGGCAGATATAAGAAAGATCCAATTATGTCCCTTTTGAACTCCTGCAACCTGTGCCTCACTGCTGTCTCCTTTGTGCGCTATTCCCCATCCATTCTGTTTTATTCTGAGTTCCTGGACAGACCCTAATGTTTTCTCAAATTTCCAAGTCTGTACAGGTTGTCTTTCAGCCTTTTTTGCCTCACCCCCACATCCTACTCAGTCTTTTTCTAACCTTTTAAACATTTTTGGGTGGGGGTAGAAACGTAACATACAAAAACCTGCACAAAACATACTTAAGACCACCAACACTCTGGCAACCATCATCCATGCAAAGATCAGAAGACGGCAGGCGCTCCAGAAGCTGCCCACTTCCCTCTTTCCAACAACCCCCTCTTCTCCCTGTACTGCATGAATGTTTGTGGTCATCACATCCTTGCTCATCTTTTTAGTTTCCATCCAAGTATGCAGCCTTCAACACAATTGTTCAGTTTTGCTAATTTTTTGAGCTTTATATACCTGGAATCAATCATACAGTAGGTACTTTTTTTTCACTCAACATTCTGCTTACGCAACTCATCTGGGGTAGTCGGGGTAGTTGTGGTTCATTTGTTTTCATTGCAACAAGGACAGCGGGTGGCCTGTTTAGTTACATATGGTATCGGGCACAGCAAGCCCGCTGAGTAGTTGTGACAAAGACCACATGGCTTGCAAAGCTTAAAAGACTTACTATCTGGCCCTTAGCAGAACAAGTTTGCTGACTTCTTCAGGATAGTGTTCCATTGTGCAAGTATACCACAGTTCATTTCTCCTGTCTTTTGTTCTCAGATAGGAGTTGCTCACACTTCTGGGTTATTACAAATGACGTGTCTGTGAGCATTCTTCCATGTGCCTTATGGTGAACACGTACCCACGTTTCTGCTGGGTACATATTCAATTGACTAGATAATACCAAAACAATTTTTTTGACATGATAGCACCAATTTACCAATGCCTGTTGTTAGCAGTCTTTTGAGATTGTAGCCGTTTTGAATGATTTGTAGTGGTGTCTCATTGTAGTTTTAACATGAATTTTTCTGATTATTAACAAGGTTGGGCAAGTTTATACGTCTATTGACCATTTGGATTTTCTATTCTGTGAACTGTCTATCCAAGTTTCTTGTCCATTATTCTAATGTGTTGTTTATTTTTTACTTACTGATTTATTTGCGGTTATATTATATATATTCTGGATACAAGCCTTTGTCCACGTCCCACTCATTCTTTAGATCCCAGATGAAGTGGCACTTTTTAAAGGAGTCTTTCTTGATCCTACCAGTCATGTGGAGGTACTCTTCTTTCTGCTTCTGTAAGCCTCACACCTCGTACCATAGCACATGATGCACAGGTTATGACTGAGGGCTCTCAGTAGGATGCTCAGGATGCAAGTCCATGGGGCACAGGGACTAGACTCCATGTATTTATTGATATAGCCTAGCTCTTAGCTTTGTGTGTGAGTTAGCTTGCTAAGTGTGAGTTCACACAACAAACATACGCCCAACCAGATATAAGAAGCACATATACATAGGGAAAAACCCCAATATAATGTAGAAATCCAAGAGAAATGTATATACATTTTCTCCCAACATCAATATTTATTCAAGTGGGTCAACTGCATGCTGTTATCATATTTTCTCCTCCCCCAGTTCAGATTGGGATCTTTATCTTCTACAACAGTCTGAATTTGTGAGGATTTATTATTTTTCAATACCTCACCATTTAAAAAAAAATGGAGTTATTTATATAGTTTTTTCCACCTGATAGGAATTCAGGTTAGGCATCATGATAGAGATTATGTTGCTGCTAGAATAAATTTAGTCATTTTTTATTATTAATTTCTTTTATGTAGTACTTTACACTGAAAATCTTTTTACTGCATGAGGAAAGGCCCAAGAATTTATTAAATTTAGACAGAAATAGAAAATTTAGCTGGACCCTTCCTTCCTTTCTTTTTTCCCTCCCTTTCTTTCTCCCTCCTCTCTCCCCTCCCTCCTCTCTCATTTGTGATCCCTTATTTATCACTTATTGATTTTTTTAATGCATGCTCTTCAGTGCTGCATCTTCATTCTCCTTGAAAGTTGTCTAGTATTTAAAATTACTGACTACTTCTAGTTTTGGAAATCCTCCCTCCCTTTCGAGTCCTCTGGTGCTGTCCATTCATTCTCTGCCACTCTGTTGAGTTGTGCTCAATATGGTGAAATACACCTGATGACTTAGCCCAAGACGCTTGTGCTCTGCCCATATTCCCTCTTCTTAAGGCTTTATGTCAGTTTCTCCCGGAAGTCCTTTCCAGCCTTGCATCTCTAACTGTTTCCGCAAGGATGTTCCCTGGTCGCCTCAAATGCAACACACCTGTAATGGAATTGCTCCATCACCATGTGTGGCTCTTTTTGGGATGCCCCTTCTACTGTAAGAGGCATCATTATTTCCACAGTTACTCAGGCTCAGAACCGGGAAGTCATCCCCGATTCCTCATTCTTTCTGTCCCTTCGTATCTAGCCAGCCACAGGCTAAGTTCCTCCCTCATCTAGTCCGTTGTATTTACCCCTTGCATTCCAGCGTTATTGCGGCCTCTCACGTGCAGGTCCTCCTTGATTAGCCTTCACCACTACAGTCACTCTTCTAACTTTTCTCCTCCCTCCCATCTCTCCCCATTGCAATCTCACATGAGTCTTCTAAAAACACTTCTCTGTATCTGTCAACTATTTGTTCAAAAGCCTTTACAGCTATTTATTCCCCATAGCATCAGTGAATCACTCCTCAGACAGAGCATTTCATACTCTATTTCCAACCTTATTTTCTGCTTCTTTTGTACAAAACCTCCCTTAGCTCACTGCTCTTTCAGTAGTCTTTGAACATGCCTCAACCTCTTAGTTTTTTCCTGATTATCTAAGCCCTAGTTTTTCTTAAAGGTTAATTAAAGTCCTAATTTGACTTCTAACTAATCATATTTCAAATGGACTTTTCCTGATACCTCTTGATCTATTGTAATTTTTCATTCATTAATCGAACCCAACTTACTGGCCATTGGTCATGTGCCAAACACTGTGCTAGACCCGGGGAATACAAAGGTGGTTAAATATAGTTCCTGCCCTGGCTGGTGTTGCTCAGTGGATTGAGTGCTGGTCTGTGAACCAAAGGGTCATTGAATCAATTCCCAGTCAGGGCACATGCCTGGGCTGTGGGCCAGGTCCCCAGGTAGGGGGTGTGCAAGAGGCAACCGATCTATGTATCTCTCACACATAGATGTTTCTCTCCCTCCTCCTCCCTTCCTTCCCCCCTCTCTAAAAGTAAATAAAATCTTAAAAAAAAAAAAAAAAAAAGATACAGCTCCTGACCTTGGGGAGTTCACCATCTTGCTGAATTTGACCAATTAGAATATGAAATACTTGAGGGCTGAAATTATACCTTATTCCTTTGTATTTCCAGTACTTACTGGTGGTATCTTCCACAGATACATACATTATCTGTAGTTATTGTTGTTAACAGTGATGATAAAGGACAATGAGAGGTTCTTGTTCTAATAATAAGGAAGCAAACTAGATGCCAGCAAAGTTTTACTTGATATATTTTACATAATTCTACTATAAGTTCAAATAAGGAACCTACCATCTGTCCTTCTGTTGGGTTTTTAGTATTGGAGAAACTCTTTTTTTTAGTCATGAAGCTACACATGCCCTGAAAATTCTCAAGGCTATTATTATTTGCACTGTTTTCTGGGATTGTATGCGAACTTAACCTAACCCTGTTGGATAATTTGCAGAGTTAATTTACCTTTTCATTAATAAATCATGTTTAACATACATCTATATACTCACACACTATGATAAATATATATGCATAGATTATTGTTCAATAAAACATAAATTTATTATAAATAATGTACTGAAATCTCACTAGTGCAGTTACACCTGGCATAAAGTCTGGGGGTATAATAATAGTTAAATCTTTATTAAGTGCTCACTAAAGTGCCAGGTACCTTTTCAAGTAGATCATCTCATATTATCTCCTTGAAGCCTTAGAATAAGCCTATTTTGTAAGCACCATTAGAACCCCCATTTCCCAGATAAGGAGACTGAGATATAGCAAAGTTTACAAACTTGCCACAGTTGGCGAATGAAAGAGCCTAGATTCAGAACCTAGGAACTTTGACTTCAGAGCCTTATATGCTTAATGACCATGTAATTACTTCTTCCATAGAGATGTAAATAATGGCTGAAAGTATCTCCCCACCTCCAACAACAAAAAATAACAACAGCAGGAGAAGGGAGGGAGGGAGAGAAAGAGAGAGAGAGAGAGAGAGAGAGAGAGAGAGAGAGAGAGAGAGAGAGAAGAATGTAACTGAATGGAAAATAAATAAGTTATTCAAGATAATTATAGCCCCCTAACAGGGCACTGGAAATTTTAGTCTCTCCTCTTGCCCCACTGGGACTTGACCCTCTGTCTTGTGTCCTGTGTTTTGGAAAAACAGAGGACGCCAAGGTAAGAGACAGGCTCATCATGAGCACACACAGCTGTCACCAGACTGCTTTGTTTCTTCTGGTTGCTCATGGCACAGTGGCCTCTGAGAGGAAGGAGGTGCTCCTTACAGGGATCCCAAGACAGATTGCCAGGGCTAATGTAAGGCTGGCCCGTTTAACCTCCCCTTGACTCACTTTGTATGCTAGAGTGGCAGGTGGAGGTCAGGTAGGGGAGAGGAGGGTGGTTTGTGGAGTTGGGCTGATGCAGAGTCTTGGTTTCTGAGGCAAAGATAGAAACAAGACAAAACAAAAACATATGGAATAACTGGAGAGAAAAGGGACATTAGGAGATGAGGCGCCTGGACCAAATAGGAACCAGGTGCAATTTTAAAATACATGCCTGCCTTTGGATTAACATTTGCAAACTATGCCTATACTTAGACTTCATAGTGTAATAATCTGTTACCTCCTCCAAACACCTAGAGTGGAAGGTAGAAATTATATTCCTTTCACAGAGAGAAGGACTTCTGATAATTACAAAACCAAAATGACTTCTAAAAAAATGCTGTAGCTCTTTCTGATTTAAGGATGACTGCATTTATACAAGTTTGCTTGAGATTTTTAACATTGTTGGGGGGAGATAAATCAGAAAAAAAAAATCAAGTTACTTTCAGCCTGCCGATCCTATGAGGGATATATAGCAAATCTTCAAGTGCTGATCAAAATGGCCTAAAGTTTATGAATAGACAAGGCTTTGAATTTAAGGAGAGTTCGTGTGTGTGTCCTATGGATTTACAGAAACTAGTCCTAAAAAATACTTAACAAGGACAAGAAATGGAGAAAACAAAATAGTGCTACATCGCAGAAATTGTCTCACATAATGGTTTTTGAAAAAGTATAGAAAAAATTCATATGATTGGTTATCTTTGATTACCATTATCTTAAGTGACTTTTCACTTTCATAATTAAAAAGAAAATGAAGAGTACATATATTTTGTCCCCCTTGGTAGACTTAGCCTTAGATAAGAATGGAAATGTGAACATGTTAAAAGTTCATACATGTGCAGATTTGTGTATGCCCCTAGAAGGGACGTTTGCTTGCTGGCCAGCTCAATTTTTGACAAAGAAAAATGGGCTGCTCCTGTTTCTCACACAAAGATGCACTGTTCCCAGAGCAAACCGAAAAAACAGGGAATTTATGTTTAGGTTGAAAAGAAATTAAAATAATATTCAATGTGATAGTAAGCTTAGTATAAGCTTTCGATTCACTGTTATCATGTGTGGCTTTTTAAAATTAAAAGTGTAACTTTGTAGTAACTTAAAACATGGATATCTGGAAATTCTAACAGCAAGCATGACCATCGAAATTTCTATTTTGAGTGTCCCATCATTAAAGCTGTAGTTCTGCATTTTGAGAAACTCAGCTTTAGCTGTGCAGTTGTACGGTACTTTTAAGTTTCCAAAAGAAGCGAGACAAAGTATTTGTGAGGTCGAGCTGCCTCTGTTCCTTCCCCAGCGCTGCCATCTGGGCTTGTTTATTTGTGTTTCCAACTTTCTGGGACAGGGAGTTTCTCTGTTAGGGACAGGCAAAGGAAGTATGTTACAGAAGACCGTCTTTTTTCTTTCTTTCTGTTTTTTCAGTTGTATGTTCAAGCTCCAGGTTTAGTTCGGTAAAAATATCAGATAACTAGCACATTCACAAAATTTAACATCGTTGGAAACCTCAGAATTGGCTTAGCAAATAGTCCTCTACACGGTGCAAGTAGTATTTCCTGCAGGCTCCCTTCTTGTGCCTTTCAGATCTTTTTCAAAACACAAACTGTCATTAAGGCCATGGCTATCTGGCCTGGACATCAAACATTTTTCATGTATCCTTCCCTGAATAAGCCTTTGATTTAAAAATGAAAGAAATTATTTCTAAGCTGTTTTTCGAATCTTATACAGTACATATGAGCCAGTTACAAAAACTGAAGCAAACAAACCAGAATCTTTCAATATGTCTTAAGAGACAAAATATTTTTAGATTGATTATGCATTGTTATTATGAAGAACACTCTAAAGATTCACAAACCAACACTTCAAAACTAGTAGCCCTTTAGCTCCAAAGCATTTCATTGAACAAATAAAACAGAAGAAAACGGTACCTTGTAAAGTAAAATCCAGCAATACATATTCGTAAGCAAATTCTGTCTTTGTTTCCACTTGCGGTCTCTTCAGGGTAGAAAATATTTTTCCAGGGCTGCTATCATCAGGGTCTTCCAGCTTCCTGAGTCCGCACCCCATGGCCAAATCTGTAAGGAATTAAATTGCAGGGGAGGGAGAGCAGCAAATTCTGCTGTTCAAGCTGCAAAAAGAAAGTTACAGCCTTAATTGTTTTGATTTTTTCAGCTACACCATAGAAACTCAAAAAGAAAACATCTTGAGTCCACAGAAAGGAGCTGAAGACTTTTTCTATCCATTTTTCTGTGCAGTTGTTGAGCCCATAGCGTCTAAGCTACAGCTCCGGGAGGCTGGGCTTGATCTCAGGAGAAACATGCAGGCTGCTACAACTTAGTGGAGAATTTCCATGCCACGTCAATTTACAGCCAGCCCCCCTACCAGAGTTCTGTCGCTCAGGGCACCAACTGTGTGTGCTTTGTCTATTCCAGTTGGCTGGATGATAAAAGAGGTGTCCAGAAACGGAAATAAAAAGGCAAAAGTGCAACTCGGATGGAAATGTCTACAAGCAGAGGATATATTCAGACACCGTGGCATGCGATTCTTTTTCTTTTCTCTCTTTTCCCTTTTTTCCTGTGTCCACCCCTCCTCCCTCCCCACTACTACCAAAAAGCAAAAAGGGAGGGAGGGAGGGAGAGAGAGAGAGAGAGAAAGAGAGAGAGAGGATGAAAGAAATCAATTCTCAACATGTCAACATGGGTGGAAACAAAAATCATTTCCAGAATGGAGTCAGCTTTATGAGGAAACTTTCTGGAGTCTAAAAGGAGAAAAGTAAAGTTAAAAAAAAAAAAAACCAAACCCCAAAACAACCACTTCAGCTTTTAGGTAGCACTTTTGAGGATTTCTTTAGACGTGAAGATTCTTTTTGCTGGAAAAACTATATACTAATTAAAACTGCCAAATAGAAAAAAGATATTAAAATATTTTAATAAAAAGACCTTATTTAATTACAAAGGAGAGACAGATATATGAATAACTATTTCCCCCAACATCCTTAAAGTTAAAAATACTCTACAATTAGAAGGTTGATGATAATAACTAATAACACTCTCCATGTCCCAAAGTATCTGTAATTAAAAAAAACAACAACAAAACTGATGACTTGATTCATTCAATCTTATAAACTGCCATTCACCTGAACCCAGGAGCAATTTATGATGAACCGATTATAATGTTTATTGCATTTTACTATTTGTAGGTCCAGTGGGGTGATGTATTCATCAAACGTGAGAGCCCTTGAACCAAATGGCTTGGATTCAATCCTCCTTCTAATGCCTACTAGAGATGAGATCTTGGGCAGGTTACTTAACCTCTTCAAATTCCAATTTCTTCCCCTATAAAATGGAGCTAATAATAGTACTTACTTCATAGGCTTGTTATGAAGGTTGAGTGAGATAATCTTATCTCACATCCTAACACTATGCCTGCCTAATAACACAAAATGAATTTGTTAATGTGCTTACATTATAAAACAACGTTGAGAATAGTAGTAGGAAGGAAGTGATTCTGCCACCACTCCCATTATTTACAAAATAAACCCTGATTGTATTACATATTCTAGAGAACTCAAGCTTGAAAAGGTTTTTTTCTCTTATGTTGAAGAGGACACGTGAAAACTCTCAAAGCGGGGGTGGGGGTAGGGGATAGAGAGGTGGACTAGTTTATAGATTCCTATGACCTCTTTCTTGTACCTGCTTGTCGTTAAATGGTATGTCTGACCCATGGATATGGGCAACAGAGTGGGGACTGACTTTGGGAGAGGGGATGGGGTGGGCAGGGCAGGGGAGGGCAATGGGGGAAAATGGAACAACTATAACAGAACAACATTTATTAATAAAAAATTAAATGGTTTACTTCTCAAAGGTGTTTTTTTTTTAAAGATTTTATTTATTATTTCTAGAGAGAGACAGAGAGGGAGAGAGACAGAGAGACAGAGAGAGAGAGAGAGAGAGAGAGAGAGAGGGAGAGAGAATGAAAGAGGGAGAGATATCAGTGTACGGTTGCCTTTCACCCGCCTCCAGCTACAGACCTGGCTGGAGACCTGGCTTACAACCTGGTTATGTGCCCTGGCTGGGAATCAAACCAGCGACCTTTGGGTTTGCAGGCTGGGGCCTTATCCACTATGCCACCAGCCAGGGCTTCTGAGAGGTGTTTTTATAATTTATTTATTTATTTATTTTTATTTTAAAATTTTATTATTTAAAAAATTTTTATTGTTGTATTACATCCATCCCCTTTTGGCTCCCCTCCGTCCCTCTCCCCACCCACCCATTCCCCCCAAAGTCAATCCCACCTGTTGTCCATGTCCATGGTCAGAGGTGTTTTTAACACATGAAAATTCCATAGACCTTCATTCTCAAAGAAAAGCATGGCTGGTGGTAAGCAATTTCTCGGTAAATTTGTCTAAAAAGACAGCAGACTTTGACCCAGTGTGACTTATTTGACTATTCACAGTGCTTTCATGCCTGTCATATATCTATATCTATACCTATCTATCTATATATGATTTAATTAAAATTTTTTAGAGAAGGGAGGGAGAAAGGGAGGGAGCGAAACATTGATGTATGATAGATACATTGATAGGTTGCTTCTCGAATGCCCCCCAACTGGGGACCTGGCCTGCCACCAAGTTATGTGCTCTAACTAGGAATCAGCCAGTGACCCTCTGGTTTGCAGGCCAGCACTCAATCTGTCATTTTTATGTTTTTTTTTTTTTTTTTTTTGTATGACCAACTATGAGCTCCTGGATGTAGAAAATAGAATATTTGAAGTTTATTAGTTTTTATTGCAGTACCTGAAGATTACTTACTAAGTAATCACTATATTTATTAAGTCCCTGTCATGTTCCAGGCACTGAACTAGATGTAGGATGGGTAAACTAGATGACTGAATGTGGTTTCAGCTTTAAAGAAACTTATGGTTTAACAGGGAAGGCAGACTTATAAACAGATAATTCCAATATGGTTTGGTAAGCCAGTGAGATAAAGTATGCATAGGATGCTATAGAACTCAAGAAGAAGCCTCCATATCAGCTTGGGGGATGGTATATGAACTGAATGAATAGGGGCAAAATTGATAAAGGTGGGAAGCATGTGTCAGGAAAAGGGAAGAGCATGAATAATGCCACAGAATCATGAAACAATATGGTATACACTCGAAGGAACATGAAGCAGTTGAAAATTATTAGAATGTAAAATTTGAATCAGCTATAAGGTAGGCAAGAGCTAAGTTGTAGTGGGTTACATGCCATACAAAGGGAATTTGAACTTTATTTTGTAGGCAACAAAGGGAGAATCAAATAATAAATGAAAATATCAAAGGAGGAGTTTGTAGTGTGCAAGGAACATCAGTTTGTATGTATTTCTGATGAGTCACTAGCCTGCTTTGAGGAAGACAGTCTTCATGACAGCAAGAATATTGGGAGACTGGCAAGTGGGGAGAGTACCATTTTGATAGCTGATGACTGACTGACTGACTGACTGAATATCATGCATCATATGTTTTCAAAGAATTTCTTTTAAGCCCTGGCTGGTGGCTCAGTGGGTAAGGTGCTGGCCTGCAAACCCAAAGGTTGCTGGTTCAATTCCCAGCCAGGGTACATAGCCAGGTTGCAAGCCAGGTCTTCAGCCATGTCCATAGCTGGAGGCAGGTGAAAGGCAACCATACATTGATGTCTCTCTCCCTCTCTGCCTCTCTCCTTTCCCCTCTCTCTAAAAATAATGTTAAAAAATTAAAAAATGAATTTCTTTTATGTTTAAAGGAGTTTTATATTTGGTAAAACTCCTTTAGTTCACAGTTGAGCCATTGTGTAATCATTTTTATCTCCAAAATCTAACAAAATTAAATTTTATTTGACCCTTAATGATATTTCAAAAACACATTTCCATGTATCATTATGGCACACATTCTTACTATGTTAACAATTATGTGGGATTTCGTTGTATTAGTACAGTGTTTAATAAGAAACATTTTGGCTATTTTCAAATTTTTATAGTGAAGATTTTTGTAAAGATTTCTTTTTTCTCCCACCTAAGTATTTTTAAAAAATATTTTATTCATTATTTTAGAGAGAGGGGAAGGGAGGGAGGAAGAAAGGTAGAGAAACATCATCCTATGGTTGCCTTTCTCAGGCCTCCAGCTGAGTACATGGCTGGAGACCTGGCTTGCAACCTAGGTATGTGCCTTGGCTGGGAATTGAACCAGCAACCCTTGGGTTCTCAGGCCAGTGTTTGATCCACTGAAACACACCAGCCAGGGCCTCCCACCTAAGTATTTTAAAAATATTTGGTCAAAGGAAATAGTTTACACACAAGGAAATCAGAAAGCAGAGAAAATGCATTTAAATAAGTAAATAATTCCTTATATTAGCTATAGAAATATGTGGGTAATAAAACTATTTAAGGTATTAACTTTACATATATATTTTTATATTTGTATGTATTTAAGATACACATATATATGTGTATATATGTATATATTTATTTATATATATTTTAAAAAGATTTTTATTTGTTATCTGTAGAGAGAAGGGGAGGGAGAGAGGCAGAGAGAGAGAGAGAGAGACATCAATGTATGGTTGCCTTTCACCTGCCTCCATCTATGGATTTGGCTGGAGATCTGGCTTGCAACCTCATTATGTGCCCTGATTGGGAATTGAACCAGCGACCTTTGGGCTCACAGGTCGGCACCTTATTCATTGTACCAGCCAGAAACTTAACACTATATTTTGGACAGTAGTAAGTTTTTATTGGCTATCCCATGAGGTCTGTCTAGAAAAAGTCCAGCCATTGTTAATGTAATGAGAACAGTTTACACTACATTGATGTGACCTGGCAGCCAAAGAGAATAGACTGGAATGCTCATGTGTAACATAACAACAACTTCACTGTACTAGTCAGTGGGGAAATTAGACGTCATTGAGTGAGCATGTATACTGTGTGGATGTCACATTCAAAATGACCAAGTGAGTAGAGCATTGAATCTGCATCATAACTTTGCATTAAGCTTGACCATTCCTCTGCAGAAATTATTCAGATGATTCAGAAGGCTTCCAGGGATGATGCAATGAGTGCAGCACAAGTAAAAGTGTGGTACAAATGCTTTAAAGATAGTTGAGAATCTGTTGAAAGTGACCCACGCACGTTATGGAAGGCCTGTAACAAGCAGAACACCTGGGACTGTGCAAGAACTAGAAGCTGATCTGGGGTGCTTCCGAGATTTTGATGCAGGATCTTGGCATGATGTGTGTTGTGGCAAAATTCATTCCATGGTTTCTGCTAGAGAGCAGAAGGAACATCATGCTGAGTTGCTAATGACTTAATTCAAGCCACTAACAATGAACCAGGTTTCCTCAAGAAGCTCATAACTTTGAAGAGGCTTGAGGCATCATTGTCCTTCATACAATGTTTCTTCTATCTTCTTCAAAAAATTTTTATTTTTCATATTTCATGGAGATACACCTTTTGGACAGACCTTTGTATATTTGTTCTTCAATACCTCTACATTTTCATTATTTATTTATTTAAATTTAAAAAATTATTATTTTTAGAGAGAGGGGAAGGGAGAGAAGCAGAGAGGGAGAGAAACATCAATGTATGGTTGCCTTTCACCTGCCTCCAGCTACGGGGCTGGCTGGAGTCCTGGCTTGCAACCTGCTTATGTGCCCTGGCTGGGAATTGAACCAGCAACATTTGGGTTCGCAGGGCAGCACCTTATCCACGGAGCCACCAGCCAGGGCTGC
Organism: Noctilio leporinus; assembly: GCA_004026585.1. Classification (NCBI taxonomy): domain Eukaryota; kingdom Metazoa; phylum Chordata; class Mammalia; order Chiroptera; family Noctilionidae; genus Noctilio; species Noctilio leporinus. Next base: position 18,626 of record PVIW01005741.1, read on the forward strand.
CTCTATGTTTTTAAACAAATATTTTCAATCAAAAAAAATTTCCACCTCTTAATTTTGTCCTTAAGAAAAATGTACATTTCTTCAATAGTATATTTCTCATTTTGAAACAAATGTTTTGATCTGTTCTTTAAAAAATAAACATACTTGATATTTTAAAGCAATGTTAAGTTTATTGCAAAACCTAAGTGGAAAGTACAGAGTTCCTGTCCCCACACATGCTCAACCTTCCACTAACATGGGGCAGGAGAGTGGTGCATTTGTTATCAGTGAACCTGCACTGACACATCATTATCATCATAATCCATAGTTTACATCAGGGTTCATAGTTGGTGTTGTACATATTATGGGTTTTGGCAAATGTATGACAGGTGTCCACCATTATACTATCATACACAGCAGTTTCACTGTCCTACCTGTGCGCCATCTATTCACCCCACCCCCTACTTCCTGTTTTATTATTTTTTTTTTTTAGGAGTAAATTTATTTATTTAAAGTTTTATTTCATTATTTTTAGAAAGAGGGGAAGGGAGAGAGGCAGAGAGAGAGAGAGAGAGAGACATCAATGTATGGTTGCGTTTCACCTGCCTCCAGCCACAGACCTGACTGGAGACCTGGTTTGCAATCTAGTTATGTGCCCTGGCTGGGGAATCGTTCCTGTCTTATTTTGATGCATCTGGCAATTGTAATATAAAAGGCAAGCTATGGATCTAACTCAATTCTCTTCCATTCTGATATCTAACTGTTCCAACCACATTTGTTTTCAGTTAATTTTTTACCAATCATATTTCCCAGGCTTGTCATATATTGAATACTTATAATAATTAAATTTTGGGAATGTTTTCTAACATTGGTTATTTTTTTCTGTATTGGAATATATATATTCCTCACCTGAGGACATGAGAACATTGTTTTCATTGCTTTTAAAGAGGGGTGAGGGAGGGAGAGAGAAAGGGAGTGAAACAGTCTGTGAGAGAAACCTTGATCTGTTTCCTCTTGTACACACAAGACTGAGAATGGAACCTGCAACCCAGGCATGTGTGCTGACTGGGTTTACGGAATGACGCTCCAACCAACTAGGCCTCACAGGTCAGGGCCAAACTGTTTGTTGCCAACTGTAGATTTCAGGGAGCTTTCAGTTCTGTATTTTATTTTACTTATTATTTTTATATTTTAAAAGATTTTATTCATTATTTTTAAGAGAGAAGGGCAGGCAGGGAGGAGAAAAGGGAGAGAAACATCAATGTATGTATGGTTGTCTTTCACAGGCCTCCAGCTATAGATCTGGCTTGCAACCTGGTTATGTGCCCTGATTGGGAATCAAACCAGTGACCTTTGGGTTCGCAGGCTGAGGCCTGTCCACTGAGCCACCAGCCAGGGCTACAGTTCTGTATTTTAACTAGGATAGGCTGAATACGATGCAGATGTATTATCAATTCTTGCCTATGTTCTAGTGTGGGCTCACTTAGTTCATTAATGAATGAATGACCCTTATGAAAACATCCTCCATAACTGGTAGCTTATTATCCTATTACTACTCAACTTTAGATCACTTGAGTTAACCAATTTTAATGTTTCTAAGAGATAATTATGCATCACCCATCCCATTTCCTATAGAGAAAAGTTGTTGCATAACTTTGAAATTCAATCTATTTTATGAGACCTGCTCTAAAGAAGTAAATTTAACAATAATTCAAGTTTTTACAGAGCACCTATTAGACATGCAAGGCATTATGTGGACACAAAGATGAAAAAGCTAGTTTGTCTTCTCCAGAATTCATAAGCTAGCAGCCCATCATTAAGTTTTAATTGTTTAATGTACTATTAGTTTTATAATGTAGTCACATTTCCTTGCTAATTAATGACTTATTATTAAAAAAACTTTTTTAATGATTAGAATTGCCTTAGTCATCACATACTTAATAGTTACATACCAAGATTTATATTTTGACTTATTTTTATTTATCTTTCAAAATTGAACATTCATATCCTCTATGATCGAGTAAGTACAAGGAAATATATATGAGACCGTCAGCTGCAGTAGTGTTCCTAAGAGGAAAAACTTGAACCAAACATGCATCACCAGCCATTTGTTTCAAGGTGCCCTGCTATAAACGGAGGGAAAAAAATGGAGCATCAGTGGTAATTGAGAATCTTTTTGAGATAAGAAAAAATAGCACGTTTGCATGCTAAAGAATAGATTCCACAGAAAGGAGGTGTGTGTGTGTGTGTAGGGGGCACATGCAGGAATCTGTTGGAGAACCTGATTTCTTGGTCACTTAGCCTGGATTTGTTTCCTAGTTCTGGAGGGTGTATATACCCTCCAGTTTTAAGTTGTACCTATCTTTCACTTATGCTTCTTAAACTGCTGAGTCAAATAGGGTACATCAGCTAAATATCCAACAGATATTTGTTGTACTTATTGTAACTCCTACAGAAAATTCACCGGTCCACTTTCCATATCACTACAGACATCAGGTCCAACTTATTATATGCCTCCATTCTTATTATAAGGTAGTCAAAATGAATGAACTAGAGTTAATTCATCCATGCAAAAACATGAATGAATCTTAGCCGCAAAATGTTGAGGGGAAAACCTAAGTTGAAGACAAGTAGTATCACTTTTTAAATGTTTAAATACAATAAAAATGAAATACTATGTTGCTTAGACATACTGTACCTGTGATAACATGAATGCCAAAGTACAAAATTCGACAATGATTACCTGTGGGAGAACAGGAAGACAAGGAGAAAAGGAACGCCATCTAAATCACCAGTAATCCAGCTAAGTGGTTCTCAAACTTAGTTGTGTATCAGAATCACCTGGGGAGCTCACTGAAACGTAAATTCCTGGGTCCCATCCCCAGAGTTTGAGTCAGTAGGGGGAGGGGTGTGGTATGTGCGTGTCTAAGAATAGGCATTTCTAACAAGGTCCCAAGTGTTGCTAATGCTGCTCTTTTGGGACCACATTTAAGAGAACCACTTCTAGTTCTTGAGTTGTGGGTTCACAGGTATTCCATTCCATTTTATTATTAAATGACTGTAGTATATGTATAAAAAACAAAGTAGCTAGTCATAGCTCAAAGATGAGAGCATGCCCTGCAGCAAGGATTATTATTAATCCAATTCTGGGTTTCTGAAGCATCTACTCCAATAGAGCTTGAGTTCCGCTAGTAACCGCAAACTTGAATTAGAACAAAAACAAAACCCCCCCCAGCAACCTGCTCTAAAAAGAAACTCAGACCACTTAAAAAGAAATGAGTAACTACTTTGCGAGAAAAATTGGAACATGGCTTCATCGTGATAACATACTGCATGCCACCTCCTTGGATCAAAATACTCTTTGGCAAAGATTTGGCACGTTACAAATATCCTCCTCCTCCTTCTTCTTCTTCTTCTTTTTTTTTGGTTGTTGTTGATTCTACAAATATTGTGTTTAAAGATTTCCTTTACTTTTTTAGTTCTTACCCTTTCCTCGCCCCTTCCACACTGCGTCCACTGGCTCCCAGATAAAATTTAGATGCTATCTCAGAGCCTCCTGGTGACCAGGGCCTAGCGGAGGGCGTCCTGCTATTGACTAGGGTTGCGAAGCGCCCCAGTACCAACTTCTTGCCCTCGGGCAGCTTAGAGGGAGGAAGACAGCCCCGTGAATATGAAACTACAACCCAAAGGCGGTCATCCAGGATGTTATAGAAAGATGAAGATTTACCCGTTTTCATAATCTCCCTTAAACCTAGTTCCTCTAAAACAGACTGTGTCCGCTCTACGCGCTGCCGCAATGCACCGCCTCTAATCCCGAGGCCCCAGACCCGCAGAGGGCGGGGGCGGGGGCGGCGGCGGCGGCGGCGGGCGCGCGCTCGGGGCTCGACGCCATTGGCTTTCTGGCCGGAAGCGGCGGAGAGGCCCGGCTGCGCCTGCGCGCCCCACACGTGCCTCCCGTCCGCCCCTCCGCCGGTTGGGCCGGGTGGGAAGGATGCTGCGAGTTTTCGCCCCGCGGCTGCTCGGCCCCACGCGGGTCAGCAGGCTCTCGCTCCTGCAGTGCGGTGGCTCGCGCCTCTACAGTTCGGACCCCGTCGGTGCCCGCGACGCTACCCCCGAGGCGCGCGCCTACTTCACGACACCCATTTTCTATGTGAACGCGGCGCCGCACATCGGGCACCTGTACTCGGCGCTCCTGGCAGACGCTCTGTGCCGCCACCGCCGCCTCCGGGTTCCCAGCGCCGGTGCCACTCGATTCTCCACCGGAACAGACGAGCACGGCCTGAAGATTCAGCAGGCGGCCGCCGCTGCCGGCTTGGCTCCGACTGAGCTGTGCGACCGAGTCTCGGCCCAGTTCCAGCAGCTTTTCCGGGACGCTGGCATCTCCTCCACCCATTTCATCCGGACCACCGAGGCCCGGCACCGGACGGCGGTGCAGCACTTCTGGGGGGTGCTGGAGGCTCGGGGGCTGCTCTACAAGGGACTCTACGAAGGTTGGTATTGCGCCTCCGACGAGTGCTTCCTGCCCGAGACCAAGGTCGTCCGGCAGCCGGGCCCGTCGGGGGATTCGTGGCTTGTATCGCTTGAGAGTGGGCATCCCGTCTCCTGGACCAAGGAAGAAAACTACATTTTCAGGCTTTCCCGTTTCCGGGAGCCGCTCCAGCGGTGGCTACGAGGCAGCCCTCAGGTGATCACCCCCGAGCCATTCTATCACACCGTCCTTCAGTGGCTGGATGAGGAGCTGCCAGACCTGTCGGTCTCTCGCAAGAGTAGCCACTTACACTGGGGCATTCCGGTGCCCGGGGACGATTCGCAGACCATCTACGTTTGGCTGGATGCCTTGGTCAACTACCTTACTGCAATCGGCTATCCAGATGCAGAGTTCAAGTCGTGGTGGCCGACCACCTCTCATATCATTGGCAAGGACATTCTCAAATTCCATGCTGTCTATTGGCCTGCCCTCCTTTTAGGGGCCGGCATGAGCCCACCGCACCGCATCTATGTCCACTCCCACTGGACAGTGTGTGGCCAAAAGATGTCTAAGAGCTTGGGCAATGTGGTGGATCCCAGAACTTGCCTTGACCGCTATACTGTGGATGGCTTCCGCTACTTTCTCCTTCGGCAGGGCGTCCCCAACTGGGACTGCGATTACTATGATGAAAAGGTGGTTAAGTTGCTAGACTCTGAGCTGGCAGATGCTTTGGGAGGTCTCTTGAACCGCTGCACTGCCAGTAGAATAAATCCTTCTGGGACCTACCCGGCCTTCTGCACCACCTGCTTTCCCAGTGAGCCAGGGTTGGCGGGGCCATCCGTTCGTGCTCAGGCAGAGGACTATGCCCTGGTGAGTGCAGTGGCCACTTTGCCCCAGCAGGTAGCAGACCACTATGCTAACTTTCAAATCTATAAGGCACTGGAGGCAATGTCCAGCTGTGTCAGGCAAACAAATGGCTTTGTCCAAAGGCACGCACCATGGAAGTTGAACTGGGAGAGCCCAGTGGATGCTCCCTGGCTGGGTACTGTGCTTCATGTGGCCTTGGAATGCTTGCGAGTTTTTGGAACTTTGCTCCAGCCAGTCACCCCAAGCCTAGCAGACAAGCTGTTGTCCAGGTTGGGGGTCTCTGCCACAGAGAGAGGCCTTGGAGAACTCAATTTCTTGCCTCGATTCTATGGTCATTCTTGCCCTTTTGAAGGGAGGAGGCTTGGACCTGAAACTGGGCTCTTGTTTCCACGACTGGACCAATCCAGAGCGTGGTTGGCGAAAGCCCATAGGACCTAGAAACTCAGTTCTTATGGTTTATGGCTTGTGGTAAAACAAATTTGTTGTTATTTTACATTTTTAGGAAAGTTATGTTTTCTGAAGTGTTGCATCAAATGAGGACATAAGCAGTGTCCCTGTGAAAAGAGGTTTACAACCTTTCAGGTGCCTACACCTGGCTCTTAAGTTCTCTGTGCCCATTAACCACTACTATCCTTTGCACACCGGTACCTCTTAAGATGTCTCTAGGGGAGTGATGGTAAGAGACAAGTTTGCTGATACTATTCCTTCTGACTGTGCCTCCTTCCAAACCACAGTTAGGTTACTTGCCCAGACTACCTCTTGTGGCTTGTTTTCCATTGGCCTATCCTCTGCTGGGCAAATTAGAATGGGGATTGGAGGCCCCTTACCTCACCTTTGAGCCCTACTTTGTTATATATGTTGAGTCCCTTTAAAAAAGATGTTCTTTTATGAAACCTTTAAAAGTCAGTGTCCTAGATTAAATATTTGAGCATGTTTATCAGTTCTTACAACCGTGACTCTAGTTGGTTAGTAACAGTCCAAGTTGTGCTTTGTAACATTTCACTTCAACCAGTAGATGGCTCTAGTCTCACATACTACTTAATACTGAGGTTTCAGAATCTTGAGAATAAATTTGTTTTCTGCTCTCTAATTTTGCAGAATTTAAAGAAAATTTTTATTGTTTTTCTTAAAATGAGGGATAACTACAACCACTACTGTTCTATAAAAGAGCAATTAAAAAAGACCAGGATCCTCAAGTTTTCTTCAGACTACTGAAAAAGGGCATTTACTCTTATTAAATGTTTAGTAAGCTAATAAGTAAATGTATCATGATTGAACTATCTGTGATAAATTATAAAGCTCTCTTGATTGGTATGTTAAAAAGTTTTAACTTTAATAATAGATTGAGGTATGATTAAAAAATTAGATTGTGCAAAAGGGTAGTATTTTATCTTAATTTTGTTATTCACATACACAATTTATGATTTCTTGTGATCAATCAGGATCTACAATACAGAAATTGTAGAATAGTTATTATAGATGTTAATACATTTACTTTTGAGTGGTTTTTACTTAATTCTTTTGCTCTTTTAAATTATTAAAATTTAAAAGTTTGTAAGTATCTTATTCAGATATGTACTGTTGCATTTCTTGAAAGTGAATGTGAAGGAAGGAAATGATCCATGCTCCAAGAATCTCAGACTGGATTTTGGGGCCTCACCAAGGTGCCATAAGGGAGCACCGCGGAGATGATGTTAGGTGTCAATTCATAAGCCAGCATTATATCTCACAGGTGATTGATTGCACTGCTAGACCAAAGTGTAACATTAGAATGGATTATATCCATTCTAAGCTTGGTGGCAAGAAGAGAGGGCTTACTATGAAGTCAATTATTAGGTGGCTAGTTGCCCAAATTTGTTCTGTGTGCTACTATTTAGTTCCAGTTTTTGTTGAAAGAATTGTTTACTTGGAAACATGGTTAAAAAAGAATGCTTAAAGGCATTCTAAAGGTGGAAGGACTGTTTCTACAAATGTTCCTTTAGACACTTCTAATTCTTCATAATGGAATCCTGAGCTTTCCATATGACCTATTCCAGTTACCTGTTGGGATTATTAGGGCAGATCACTAGGGCCTAGGATGGAGTAAAAGACCTCTGAGGGCTGGATAGAGCAGAGTAGTGAAAGACATGGCATGTGTTTACATAGATAAAGGAAAACAGACGTGGAAAACCAGCGCAATGATAACCTCTGCCTTTGAAGTAGCCTCTAAACAGTCTTACAGTTTCTATCATGAATGGAGAGATAGTGTCTTCCATTTGATTGAGCTTTCCTATGGCCTAGTGCTGGTCAATATATTTGACCTTGGTTTGCTGGGTGTTAATGGGAGTTCTTTTAGTGCTGGTCAATACATTTGACCTTAGTTTGCTGGGTGTTAGCGGAGTTCCTTTTTGTGCCATCTGCTGTCATGCAGGCATTTAAGTGGCTACCAGAATATTTTTGGTACTGAAGGGCACAAGCAAATAGGGGATTCAAAGAGGAGAGGGCATAATTATTACAGAAGACAAGAAATGTTGAGTGAAGAGGTGTGGTAAGTTGGATCTAACCTCTTCTGTGGTGGTACATGGAAGATGAACCAGTTTGATTCTCTTTACGAGGTAAAGCAAATATCCTTTGGGTACCTGATGTATTCAGTTTGATCCAGCGCTTTAAGAATGACAAATGGAGAATAGGTAAAACTTAAAACTGGAGGGCATGCACTTCCAAGAGAGGATATCCTAATCAGTTTTGAGAGATGATGATAAACTTGTAGACATCCTTCTACTCCAGAACTGTTAACCCATTATCTGGCATCTTTGGAACCCTTGGCCAGAAAGGAGGTTTCTCCCAAATACTGCACTTGAGGTTCTCAAGTTTACATTTTAGGTTATTCTTGAAAGCAGTGTTGTAGGAGGTTATAATAGACCACTGATCAGGTGTTCACAGGGTATCTCATTATAGTAATAACAAGCTGTCAAGTCAGTAGATTACAATATTATCTACAAAGTCATGCAAGAGGTTGTGCATACAAGGTCTGTCTGGAAAAAATTCCAGCCATTGTTAATACAGTGAGAATGGTTTGTACAATATTGATGTAACCTGGCAGCCAAGGAGAGTGGACTGGAATGCGCATGCATGAACAATGATGACATCACTGTACTTTAAGTGTGGGCAGTAGACACTTGAGTGAGCATGTGTACTGTGTTGTCATGTTCCAAGTGACTGAGTAGAGCAACGAGTCTGCATCAAATTTTGCATTAAGCTTAAACATCCTCCATGGAAACTCCTGATGATTCAGAAGGCCATGGCTAGGGGCAACTGGTGATTGGCAGCTTCATCATGACAACACACCTGTTTATGCATCATATCTCATGCAGAGTTTTCTGGTGGAACATCAAATCACTAAGGTGACTCAGGCCCCCTAAAGTCCAGATTTGGCACCCTGTGACTTCTGTTTTTCCCAAAACCAGAAGAATCATTTTGGAAAGGGAAGAGATTTCAGACTATCTATGAGATTCTAGAAAATAATACAGGGTAGCTGATGGCAACTAGGAGAACTGTGTGAAGTCTTTTTTGTTTGTTTTTTAAAAGATTTTATCTATTACTCTTAGAAAGGGAAAGGGAGAGAGGCAGAGACATCAGTGTATGGTTGCCTTTAACCTGCTTCCAGCTAGGGACTTGGGTGGAGACCTGGCTTGCAACATGGTCATGTGCCCTGGCTGGGAATTGAACCAGTGACCTTTGGGTTTGCAGGTGTGAAGTCTTAAGGTGCCTACTTTGAAGGGGACTGCAGCATCATTGTTCTATGTACATTGTTTCTTATATCTTCTTCAATAAATGTATTTTTTACATTTTACATGGCTGAATATCTTCTGGACAAACTACGCATATTAATTGGCAATATTTTTTATTAGAGACCTGTTCCACAGGTAAACTCAGATTAGGCTCCTCCAAAATTAGAAGACCTCTGGCTACATGGAGGTCAAGAATAGGCAGAAGAAAAAGATACAATCTCTGATTTCACTGAAATAAGTTATTCTGGAAGTAGGCTTTATCATTTTCCTTTCCTTCCTCCCTTTTTACAAATCTTCAACTGAGGACATGCTTATTGATTTTAATGGTGGGGAGAGTGAGAGGGAAAGAAATATTGATCAGTTGTCTCTTATACACTCCTTGCCTAGGGACTGACCTGCAACCTTAGGCATGTGCTCTGACTGGGCACTGAACGTGGAACCTTTGGGTTTATGGGATGATGCTCCAACCAACTGAGCCACACCAGATAGGGCCTCATCGTTTTTCTTAAGGATCTGGGTGACTAGTACTAATAAGAGCCTGATACATTGTCTATTAAGTTGATGCTAAAGGATAAGAAGGCCTAGGCTGAAACATGGGCTCTGAGGCACTTTTTTTTCCCCCCAGTTGTACCTGTGACTGGGACATAGCTCTTTTGATTTGGGAAGTTCTCAAACTAGAATGCCTATAATCAAGTAACCTGGGTAGCATGTGGCAGTACCAAGTGTTAAACAGATTTCTCCTTGGGCATTATGATAGGTATGGTTTCCTGGAACGCTGCCCGACCCCTGACCCCAAGTGAATACAGTGGCAGTGTTGACCTGCATTAGTATAACTGAGTTACTGGGGAAGGTCATGCCTCTTGGCTAAGATGTGATCCACAAAGCTGCTTATGGTAATCTCTCTTATTTCCTCCTGGAGGCAGTGTCCCCACAGTTCATGTATGATAGAGTGAAAATTTTCCTAAGCTCATACTATACTACTCCTATGGCTATGAAGGCATGTACCCCCATTAGTTGACAATCACTGGTTTGTGGGATTTAATATAAAGATGAACCTTCAAAAACTAATTTATGATTTGACTGTTACAGATTGGAATCACTGTTTTATTCTCTTAATCCAACACATTCAATAAAAAAATATGACCAATTATGCATTTTTTCCTGATTAAGATATTATTAAATAAGATTGTTTCAATAATGTGGCTTCCTTTGAACTAGACTAGAAATGTCTATTGGTTAAGAAACTGTAAATATTAAAAATAAAAAGTTAACAAGCATGTTACACCTTTTAGGTTAATCATTAAGTAATTCGAATAGAATATATTTCTTTCAAGCCACATGAAAAGAAATGCTAAAACTCAGTCCAATGGAAGACAGGAGAAAAAAAGGACAAAAACAAACAAAAAACAAAGAAAAATTTGGTGAAAGAAAAACCATGATCAGGTAGCAGAAAATAAAACATCATAGGATGAACCTTTGTCAAAAGATAGTGTGTTCAAGCTTAAGTTAAAAAAAGTTAGCTATATATAGTTAAACATAACAAAATATGACATGAGGAAACACTAGGCATATATTAACCAAGAGAAAGTTGGTATAATAATAGTGGACAATCTATATTGAAGAGAAAATCACTATTAAAATGAGATAAACAGAATAATACCAACAAATTATAAGAATTATAAACTTGTATGATCTAGTAACAGCCTCAAAATGTAAAAAAGCTAAAGCTAAAATTGAAAATGACAAATGTTCATCTACAGAACAAAAACAAACTGCTTTTCATGAGTTCAGAGAAACCATGTAATGAGAAAGTAAAAATATAGCTTACACTAGGTATTAGTACCTTCAGTCTTTAATGTTCACCACCAAGTGGGTGGGTCATCACTGCTAAGTATGAAAAACAAATTTATAGTAGGCAAGGCTTTGTGACTAAAACTTTTATCTTTGTCCATGCATGCGTTGGGAAAATAATGCTTTTTGAATAGAAATCAGCAAACTTACTACCTCTTCAGTAAATCTCCTCTATGGATTATTAAAAATAGAGAAGTTCCTAGCCATATTTTTGCCAAAATTTTAAATTGTTAGTAATAAGTGAAGGTGAAAGGAGAAAACCAAAAGTTCTGTGTTCCCATTAACTCTGTTAAATATTTCTCTGTTTAACTGACAAAAAATTGAGGCACAGAAAGATTAAGTAATGTGGCTTAAGGTTATACAGTTTGTGAAACTGGAGAGCCGAGACTTAAGCTTGTCTTGATGCCACAGCTTCAGCACCATCCTTAGCACCAAACCCCCATTCAGTAGGTATATGTACTGAAGACACTATTGTGGGGAGAAGAAAGTAGAATAATCACTTCCAAAGACCTGGAGGTGAAAAGTGTAAAGAATCCTTAACTGAAACATCAATGAGTATTTCAAGATGAAGAATTCGTTCTTGATTAGCTATATGAAACAGATGGCTGCCAAAATAGAAATTTAGAAAAAATTCTTACCTTTATTATAAAATATATTTCTCTTCTGCTTTTAATAGCTTCATTTTCCTAACTCTGCATGTGTGTGCTGGTATAAACTTTAAAAAATTTTAATAACTTTATAGTCTCAATTTTTCTTTTTCCTAAAGATTATTTTGTTTACTTGCAGAACAATGTTCCAAATTTTTGGCTCCAACAATTCTGTTCTAAGTGAAAGTATGTTAACATATTCATGAAGCTAGGTGTTTTGAAATAACATTTTACTAATTAATACTTATAATACACATTTATCCCTATACATGAAAACATATCAATATTCAGAAGTTTTATTTGAATTAACTATGATAGTAACATGGCCAGAGAATTTTATTAGAGGTTACAAATACTGAAATTTTTTCATTTCATACATACAGCTTTAATACAAATGAACTTATTAAAAAACTCATCTATTTACTAACAATTTAAATTCTATGAATTTATTGAACATTTATTACTTATGACATCTTTCCCAACAAGCCTGCAGAAATCAGATTAAAGGCTTTTTGACTCCAGTTACTACCAAAGCAAATACCACTCCGTTAGCAAAATGCCACATAGTGGATAATTCCTAGTAAAATATCATCTCATATATGACAATCAAAACCTTTTCTAACTTTACAAAATTAGAGACTTCATTATGAATTGCATAAAGAATACTGTCTTATTTTACATTTTTATGAAATGTAGCTATTATGTTGGACATGGGCTATAGCTTGAAGTGTGATAAAACCCATATTTATATGAAACTTAGCTATCATGTAAATTGTATTTTAAGAAATGTATCCGAAGTCTTTAAAATTCTTGCTGCCCAGGTGGCCAAGAACACGTATCTATTCTATGTTGTAAATAGTTTAATCAGAACTCTTTAAATTCAAGTTATACAGTCCCATACTTAGCAAGGCATGATGGGTACTTTTTCAGTATTTTTTGCATGGCAGACTATGACTTGCTAATAGAATCATAAATAATATATGACATTTTTGATTACCTTCAAAAATCATCAAGAAAAATGATGATTTATAAAGGCTTTCATAAAGCAAAGAATCTTCAATCCCGGTAAACTGATATTACTGCATTAATTTTATATTTAAATCTCATTAAAACTTACTTTATGGAAAAACTACATTTTTAGAAAGCAAAATGTTTTAGTCCTGAGTTTAGTTTCATTTATAACTCATTACTGGAATGCATTTAAATAACGTGTAGGAAGTCTATTCTCATATTATAGAAGAAAATTGTAAGTGCTAAAGTAAAATGAATTATTGAAAATATGTGTGGTTAACTGCATTTTCACACCATTTTAGGATTTGGAAGGAGTATTTTTTGCTAAATATAAATAAAAAATTAACATTTTGACATTGACCTAATATAAAAATTATTAATAATTGATTTTCAAAGGAGGTTTTTTCTTATTAAAATGTTGTTTACCTTAAGTCAGCCTCTAGAAAGTAGTTCATTCATAAGAAATTTGAAATAAAACAGTTTTGGATATAACTGATGTGAAATTAGTATACTAGCCTAAGGAGAATATATAATACTTCTTTCTTTCTCCATTATTCATAGAGACCATCCAAAAGTGGAGCTATGACTTCTGGGACACAATAACCAGTATAAATGTTACCTAAGCTGTGTACCTAAGCATAAAAATTTGGATGTCAACCCTGATTTCAGGCATAAAAACAAAGGAAAAATGGTGAAAACTTACTGCTTAAGGTCTAGAATAGTGAGAAGAACTCTAGCCAAGTTCAACCAAGTTATCAAAGCTCATCATTGATATGTTTGTAGAGGTATTTTTTCTTTTTAACTATTCAATAGTGAAGGTAGGTAAATCTGAAAAAAGAGTTTTAAATAAGTCATTTTCTAAAGACAGGCACATAGCTAGGGCACAGCATAAAAATATACTTGGTAAACATAGGATTGTTGCTGAGTTTATTTTCGTTTTTCCTTTGGGATAGGCATTAGGTATTTCATGTATTATTTTAATTGAAAACTATTCTCACAAACAGTTGGTTTTAGCCTGAATAAACTAAGACCTGAGTGGAAGTTAAGAAGGAATATTGACAGTGTACTGAATCTGACATCATATAAGCAGTGAATGCTTATACTTGCTAAGATGCTGTAAGAACCCTTATTCTTTTTGTCTGAGTGATAAAAGATAGCCAAAAACAGCGTCAACCTTGTCCATAGTAACTGGTATAAAATAAATGGTCATAATATGACAGATTTCCATATATCATATATACAAATTATTTTTCAATGTGTTATCTGTCAATTTCTAATGTAAACCTAGAACTTATCAAAAACATTTAATATAGGTAAAATATGCATAAATCTAAATACAGTGAAGCCAAGATAATCTAGAATTATCTTTCTTCCCTAACAAGAGATAGTGTTTTTCTGAATTTTCCGTATTAACAATGGCCTGTTGCTATGTATATTATGTATATACCATAGCTATGTCTACATCTATGAAACATCTGGAATAAAACTGAAAAATCCAACCACCAAAGCTGTTTTTAAGTGGTTGTTTTTGACATTATCATGTTGATTAGACAAATGATGACCGAATATTTCTAACTTTATCAAGATATTATTTTATAGATATCCTTTATTTGTTACAGATTACAAATCTATGTAATTTAAGTATGTGTGGATAAAGGAAATCATGATTTCATCCTGCATCTCCAGTGTTTTGCCTACTAAAGTTTAATTCCCTTAAAAAAAGCAAAAACATTTAACCTTAAGCACACCCAAAAGCCTCGTATTTGTTACCAGACCACACATGGGGCTAGTTGTTTTCTAATATTGGATAAAATATTTATCTAAGACTCTGCTTAACAGAATCAATAGAGGAAGGTGGAGTAAGAATTGAAACCTCTCCTTTGAAATCTTTTCTAGGATGAAAGTGTGGGCTTCGAGAATATCAAGGTTTCAAACCTACAGATGAAGGTTGAGAAAGGCTTCTTCTCACAGAATGTAACCTTGGTTCCTATTAAGAGATTTAAAAAAATCAGGGTTTAATACATTTTAAATGGCTCTTATTTATAATTACTTAAGGGAAAGATTTTGAGAATAACACTAACGGGGCCTGCATTCTGAGGAGACAAGATATATTTCAGGAAGTTCCTGTTAGGAAGAGTAGATTACTTTATAATCTGCTGCTGGATAGGGAGGCATTCTTGGCCTATAAAGACTCACTACAAAGGATCTGAGAAGAGCCATATCTAGTGGTATTTCTAAACTATCAGGTAAATTATCAGGTTATACTTCCTTTGTGCTATCCTAGAATTTTGGTAAAGATTAAAAAAAAAAAATTATGTACTTAATGATATACAAAATTAGACTCAGAACCTATGGTTGAGGAAATCAGGAAATTACTAGTAAACTTTCATGTTAACAGAGTAATATTTTATCCTATTGTTAATTAAAACATCCAATGAACAGACTCTGTTCCAACAAGTGATTTTTATTTCATCCACTGCTGGAGATTGCTGGAGATAGAGCTTTGTTCAAGACACTTAAATAGGAACATTTCAGCTAAGTCATTTATAATGACTAAATGTCTACTTCAGAGCGTCAATGTTCAGCCAAATGCTTTTGCCTGAAAACTCATCATTTGCTCTGCCTGCTTTAAATGATTGAGTTTGAGGGTTATGATTCAAGAAAAATGCAAGCCTCATGGAGCTGAGGTTATTTCATAAAGTTGAATAGAACTTTGGAAGAAGCATGTAGGCCAAGTCAATTGCCCTGCCTGAATCTGACAACAGAACTTTAACTCCAAGTGTTCTAGCAGTTATAAAAGCTAGCAACCATATATAATTAGGGAAACAAACCAAAATGTCCCAAGACAAAAAGCAAAATTGCTCTAAATAGGGATGTTTGATAGTATACCATTGTATATTCCATGATTTGGGCACATATGACACTCTATTGATCTACCAAGACTCTGAGGATGTTTACTAACAATGAAACAACTTGCCAATGCTAGAATAGGTAACTTATCAGCAGTAATTCATTAAAAACAATGGGTAATTTTTAAAGAGACTATCATACTTCAATGCCTCTAGGGTTAAAAATGTATTAAGTAGTGCAATTAAACTGAGTTTATTCATATCACGTCAGGATATAGAACAGTCTAATCAAAGAAAAAATATTTATGTATTACTGTAAATTAAAGATAATTATCAAAATCAGTGTTGTAAGAAAATTTACTCCATGACATGGGCTATCTTTGTCCTTAGGCACTGTTGCAATTTTGGAGCTAAGGAGACTTCAGTAGGCAATTATGTTAATCATCCACTTGTCTTAAAATCATACACATTTTGTTAGTAGGAAGAGTGGCATGAATTTGGTACTTGTCATTAGGATGTTTAAAAAAACCTAAATTATAATAATCCTTTGTCAAAATACACTACGTGGAGGGTTTATACAAAGGTTGATAAATACCTATATTGCAATTATTACCAAGAAAAATGGAAAGAAGAAAAGCAATCAAAGGTTCATTTTTCTTGGTGGACTTTATGCTTTCAAAAACATGGTAATGTGCCATGTTCCCCAAATATAAAGAGGAACTGGCACCATCTATAGCTAGCCATCTTTTGCATTGGAAGGATTAATGTTTGTTTATGGATAATTTAGAAGGCCTTTCCTAGCTTGTCTTCCTTCTTATATTTCCCAAAATGCTGAGTTGTATAACACTTTTAGAGAAAATTTTTGATTAACCTAAACTAAATTGTAGAATAATTCTATTTCCACTATTTTAGTTAGGAAACTGTTCCTATTTAGGTTATTTGATAAAAGCATGATTATACAGCTTCACGTTCATCACAATATATTTATTTTAGCATGGTGCCTCTTTTTTATTTTATTGTTTTTAGAAAGAGGGGAAGGGAGAGAGGCAGAGAGGGAGAGAGACATCCATGTATGGTTGCCTTTCACCTGCCTCCAGCCACAGACCTGACTGGAGACCTGGTTTGCAACCTGGTTATGTGCCCTGGCTGAGAATCGAACCTGCAACCTTTGGGTTTGCAGGCCGGCGCCTTATCCACTGTGCTACCAGCCAGGGCGTATTTATTTTAGAATTAAAATAATGTCTGACCCAAACTCCCAGATGGTTAAGGGATTAGAATAGACATTTTATTTGTGCTTAAAATTTAATTTTAGTGATCCAACAGAAGATAACTCTTGGATGAGACAAAAATTATTTCTGAACATATTGTATTCCTTAGGATTATTTCCTCTCACCCCTACCCCAACCTCCCCAGAATCACTTGCCTCCTTGAAGGTGACAATTTATTAGTAATTAGAAGTTTTGGGTCTTACCACTTAATAGGTATATCATCTTGGGCAATTTTCTTAACTTTTCTAAGTCTCATTTCTCTTATAAAACATTGCCTGATTATCCCACAAAAATATGAGGTGAGTAAAATGATAATGTACGTGAATTGCTTGTAAATTGTAAGGTGCTATATAAATATAGTAAGCAAAATAATGTGATATTCTAAGTATAACTATAACAGATTACCATAATCAACAAAGGTAATACAATTTTTATAAGGAATATTATCATGGATTTTAAAGTCTTCAATAATTTAACCAAAGCTTTTATTTAGAACCTAGTAATTATATAGCAAATTTACATAGGATTATCAATATTTAAGACTAATATCTTAATATTATTTCATAGTTGTAGACTAGTTCTCAAATTATATGATTCTATGATGTGAAATTTATTACAGGGGAAACAGGCTTATACCTAAAAATAATTCTATTTATATAACTGTATCAGGGGCTAAACCAAAAACCATAGAGTTTCAAGTAATAAAAGAGTTTATGCCTATCTCTTATGGCTTAATCCCTTTCAGACTATACTTTTTGACCCCAGGATAATGTTACATTTATTTTGTAATATATAAGGAGGGTAACCTATATCCCAGTTTCCCTGGGACAGTGTAGGTTCCTGCCTATTGTATTATTAGTGTTTCATTTTTGGAAAAGTCTTTGAAGAGAATCATTTTATAGGTTCATTAATATGATAAGACTTCTTTGTTGGTCAATAGTATATATTTCAAAAATTATTTTGACTCTCCATTTCATTTTCAAGTGTCCTGATTTGAATAGTAAATATATCATTTCTGCATATAATAAAAACTTGGAGCAAATATCAGCAAAGAACTCTGACTATTATAAGGAGCAGAACTCGAGGTGATTGCTAAACACCAAAGGAATTTGTCTATAGATAAATAGCCTTGATTTCTAGAAAAAGAAATTGTATTAAGTCTGTCTACTTTCATTATTGAAAGTGGGAGGGAGATTCAAGAAATACATGCTGGCCCTAATCAGGTAGCTCGGTTGGTTGGAGAGTCTTCCCATACACCAAAAAGGCTGCAGTTCTAATTCTGGGTTAGGACACTAAGCTGCAAGTTTGACCCTCAGTCAGGGTATATATGGGAGGGAACTGATCAGTGTTTTATTTCTTTTTCTTGTCTGATAACTGTAACTAGAACTTCCAGTACTATACTGAGTAGAAGTGGTGAAAGCAGACACCCTTGTCTTGTTCTTGATCTTAGGGGGAAAGCTTTTAGTTTTTGCTGAGTACGATGTTGGCTGCAGAGTTCTCATATATGGCCTTTATTATGTTGAGGTATGCTCCCTCAATTCCAATTTTGCTGAGTGATTGTATTATAAATGGTTGCTGTACTTTATCAAATGCTTTTCCAGCATGTATTGATATGATCATGTGATTTTTGTCTTTCATTTTGTTTATGTGATGTATTATGTTTATTGATTTGCAAATATTATACCATCCTTGCATCCCTGAGATGAATCCCACTTGATTATGGTGGGATTTTTAATGTATTGCTAGATCTGGTTTGTCAATATTTTGTTGAGGATTTTAGCACCTATGTTCATCAGCGATATTGGCCTGTAGTTTTTTCCTTTGTTGTGTCTTGACCTGGTTTTGGAATTAGGATAATGCTGGCCTCAAACAAAGTTTGTGAGTCTTCTTGCTTCTTGAATTTTTTTTGGAATAGTGTGAGAAGGATAGGAGGAGTTAGCTCTTCACCGAATATTTGGTAAAATTGACCTGTGAAGCCATCCAGTCCAGGGCTTTCGTGTGCCAGGAGTGCTTTGATTACTGCTTCAATTTCACTAGCTGTCATTGGTCTATTCAGCCTTTCTGCTTCTTCTTGATTCAGTTTTGGAAGATTATATGTTTCTAGAAATTTGTCCATTTCACCCAGGTTGTTGATTAGCTTGGCATATAGTTGTTTGTAGTAATTTCTGACAATCCTTTGTATCTCCATGGTATTGATTGTTATTTATTTATTTATTTATAGAGAAAGGGAGAGAAAGAAACATTGATTGTTTTGTTTCTTGCATGCACCCCAGTGAGGACCAAACCCTCAACCTGGGCATGTCTCCTGACCAACAATCTTTCGCTTCGTAGGATGACACTCAAGCAACACCTGAACCACACTGGTTAAGGCTACAAGAAATTTTTACCTTCTTACAAATCTGCTGAAGTACAATACAAAATGTCTCAATTTCATTATTTACCTAGGGTTGTACCCATGAAATCTTTTTAGGAAACAAGATAGGCTTTTTTGAAATCAAGAATAAGATTAAGATGAACATTAACTAGTATATCCTTTCTAGCTGCATCTAATCTCTAGGCATTAGACAGAAAGGTAATTATCTGCCTGGTCATCATCTTTTAAAATTTTCTTTTATAGTATTTATAATAGATAAAGCAAAAGAAATTGAGGATTAATGTAGAATGTAACATTCCATGTTCAAGCAGAAGCTGTCCTGGTTCTCTTCTTTTTATACTTCCAAAATGCTTGCTCTGTTATTAGAGCCATTGTAACATGAAGCTTTAAAGGAGTACCAATGGGTTCAGAAATGGATGAAAGAAAGAAGATGTGAAAACCAAGAATGACACTCTCTCAAATATGAACTAGCTGCTTTTAAGTTGGATTCGTTAAACCAAAAACATCTTTCCCCACATTGCCTGATTTTTTTCATGTTACATTATGTTGATTAGAATTCTACCAAACTGGATTTAGTATTTAGGCTAATAGGCATTCTTTTTAACACTATTCTTAGTGAAGTTGAGGCATAAAGAGACCCTTTTTCCTCTTTTGCTTTTATCCCCCAAATCTAGAATTCAAGTTAGTGTTATTAGATTACACATATACTTAGCTAAACAGAGATATCCTTTATGGGAATACAGTGTGAATTTATATATCACTGGTAATATGGTTGGAATTTGGAAAAAGTCTTCCAAAATTCGGAGAAATTCTATCCAAAATAGATAATAGAGAACCTCTAAATGCTAATAGCCAGAAGGGGGAAAAAGGCAGATGAAGAGAGGTCTTTCTAAATAATTGCCAATGCACTTATTTTAATTTATTATTTTATTTTTAAATAAAAACAAGGCTATGGTACTTGGAAAACAAGTTGAAAAGGAGATAAACAGGTGAACAGACGGAATTCTTTTCAGATTGGAAAAGGACTATTGATGGGTTTAGGGAACTCATGGGACAGTAAGAATAGTTTTATTTTTAGCTTGGAATTTTCCAAAGGGAAAAATTTTAAAGCAATGAAACCTATCAAAGACAAAGATGCCACAAAGCTTGCTGATGATAAGTAATGGGAGGAAAATTAATACTAAAAACTTTGCGACATTTACTTTGAAGTCTTTATACTTTGGAGCAGAAACTTGACATTCCTTACAAAGCAAAATAACAACACAAAAGATTACCATCTCCAGACAAGTGTTACTTTTCCCAGAAAAGAAAAACTGAAATTTTATCCTCTGTATTCCACAAAGGGAGGAAATGAAGAAAAAAAAAGAAAGAATCTAATCAAAGAGCTTTCTTATTAGAAATTCTCTCTTTAGGGGTTAGGGAATACTAGAATCTTGTAGGTATGTCCCAAACAAGTGTGAGGCTTCTCTGATGAGTTTTCTCTAATGAGGAACAGAAACCTGTAAGCAAAAGGGCTGACGTAAGGAAAAGACTCTCAGCATGGGAAGCAGGGAAAGCCTTTTGTACCTAAGTACTGAGAGGGAGCTCCTCACACCCCTGTTTTCCAAAGGAAAGAGGTACACCAAGATATTTATGACTCATATCATCTTAACGGAAATACTAAGTGACAATTACTTGTGGGTACACACCTTGATAGAAATGCAAAACAGGTTAACATACTAATCTAAGAAACTTGTGCACCAAAATATTAATAAAAAATCAAGTATTGGTCTCTTTTAATTAAGAAACACCTATCAAAATGAGGAAAACTGACAAATCAGTAGATGGAAAAAAATTTTTAATTGTTTTTATTTATTATTTTTAGAGAATGGAGAAGGGAAAGAGGCAGGGAGGGAGAGAAACATCAATGTATTGTTGCCTTTCACTTGCTTCCACCTACGGACCTGGCTGGAGACCTGGCTGGAGACCTGGCTTGCAACCTGGTTATGTGCCCTGACGAGGAATTGAACCAGCATTCTTTGGGTTTGCAAGCTGGCGTCTTATCCACTGAGCCACCAGCCAGGGCTGGAAAATTTTTAATTATACATTTTACAAATAAGTGGGATGTCAATCTGACATCACCACTCACTAGCTTAAATAAAATGTGTTAATGACTATTTGGCTTGTTACTGTATCTTCACTTAAATACAATCATGCTTGACATATTAGCTGATACTGTCTCAAGCAGCATGACTAAAAAAAATGATGAAACTAGAAATCCTTAATCTGTTGGTTCACTGGTTTGAAATTGATGCCTGCTTTTTTATATTTGAGGATCCTGACAGGTACATCAAGTTAACTATGAAACTATACAGAAAATTGAAGGATTATGTCACATAGAAAGGAGAAATAAAATACTGACAATATGAAATAAAACAAGTGATATTGAATGGTACTTGATTTCTGAGAGGAAGCAGGAGAATGCAGACAATATTAACAAATTTATGCAGTACAGAGAAGCACAGAGAGAAACATAGAGCAGGTACAACAAACTGCAATAACTGTCGTTGCTAATCAGAAAGTGGTACTCAGCTCTGGCTGGTGTGGCTTAGTTGGTTGGAGCATCACCCCATAAACTGAAAGATTGTGGGTTTGACTCTAGTCAGGGCACATACTTGGGTGGTGAGTTCCATCCCCAGTTGCAGTACATGCAAGAGGCAACTGTGCAATGTTTCTCTCTCACATTGATGATTGTCTTCCTCTTTCTGCCTTCCTTGCCCCCTCTTTAAAATCAGTAAGAATGTCCTCAGTTGAGGATGAAAAAGAAAAACAAAACAAAACAAAACAAAACAAAACAAAACAGTAGTACTCAACATGGAAGGACGAAAGCTGGTAACATTTTTAGGAATTTATGCACAATGATAAAAACACCGAATACTGTTATACCCATCCTTTGGGTAAAATCGTGCCCTTTTCCTCTTTTAAGTCTATAGAGATTCAAAATAAAATTTAAAGTGTAGGCCAGGGCCAGCAATTTACTTTTATAACAATAGGGCATATTGAAGCATGATGTCAGAATTGGGTAAGATGCTTTCTTAAAGTCTTTCCTAGATTTTTGATTCTTTATTTGAATACTATCCAAGCACTACATCTGGGAAAGATACAAAGAATTTTTGTGTATGTGACTTTAATTCATTATTTTATAGTTTAAAATAGCATAAATCCAGGAAACATACTGCCACATATTGGAGTTATGTATAAATTTGTTTGAAAATATTGTATTACACTTATTGGCAGACATTTTTAAAGGAGTATGTTTGGGCCATGCCATGAAGAAGACTGATGATCTCCATATATTCAGATTGATAATTATTCCAGTTTTGACTAGCTTCTCAAAGTAAAACTAAATTCTAAGGAAGTGTGTATATATATATGTATATATATATATAAAATGTATATATGTAATGTGTGTATGTGTGTATGCATACAATTTACATATGTGTAATATGTGTGTATACATACAATCTTTATAGCTGTGTGGAAGAAACACATTTGGGCATCAATTATTATCAAAGTTCCTTATCTAATAATGCACCATTAATTTTTATTAACAGTCTAGGATTTAACATCATGTTTCACATTTTGAAAATCAAAACATTAACTTTTTTTTTCTATCACAATAGTGCTATTGAAAGAAAATCTATAACATCAGTGGCTAATAATTTTTACTTACAAAACAAAAACTTCTGAAATTTCATTGTGGAACCTATTAGTCTACTCACATTTTTAAAAAATGAGAATAATTAATATACATGGGATTCTTATATGCTAGTGTATGTTCATATGGCCTACTGGCCTCATGAAGCAATTTGGTGAACATATTCATTATGGTTTTAAAAGAAACATCCTGTTTCTCTCACCAGGAAAAAATAGGAGTCTATGTCCTATTATTCCTGCTGTTGCTGCTGCTGCGGAGCATGGAAGACAGTGGGGATGGAATAGGAGAAGGATCACATAGATGTATTAGGGTAATACCAATATTTATGCCCCCCCCTCTGTTCTAAAGTTATGCCCCCCTCTGCAAATGAATATAAGAAGAATTTTTTATACTACTACTGAAATTTTAGTGATAACACTTAAGATTTGCTCTGTAAATTTTGAACAGTGGCTTTTCTTTCCTACCCATTTCCCAATTTTATAAGACTTGGTTTTAGAATCAGAATTTAAAGTTTTCCTTTGGTATAAGAAATACTTTTGCCTTTCATGAAAAACTTAATGGGAATTAATAATATGTAATTGAATATATTGGTAATATATAAGAAGAAAACGTCAAAAGATTAAGAGCATTCAAAGAACACTAAAATACAGTAGAATATCAGCCAATGTTATGGGATCATGTCAGAGGTGAGACTTTCTTTTACCAGAACAATTCTATTAGGTGAACCATATTATATAATATTTGATACCAAACAGCTTATGTTACAGGAAAGCTGGAACATTATCTCAGACATCAGAGAAAAATTTTAATATAGTCATAATAATAACATGAAAAGGAAAGAATACCGATTATGTAGAGGGTGTTTGTAACATTGGGTAAATATTATAAAAACATATAAATACTACTCAAAATTTAAAAACCATGACAGATGCAAAGTTAAATAAAAAGCCATACTAACAAAAAACTAAAAAAATCAGACAAAAGCATGTTAGGTGACAAAATAGCAAAGCAGTGGAACTGAATCATTAAGATTAAATATGTATGCTAAATAGCATGAAAGTATTAAAAATTCTATTAGAATTCAAAATGACTCTTACCTTAAATATTAAAATAGTAATAATTATGAAACATAACTTCTAAAAGATTAAGACGAACACAAAGCAGAGAAAATGAAAGACACCTCAGTATTCTCATTGTGGTTATTATTTATGGAATGGATAAAACATGTAGAAAACACTACAGTTAGATTAACACATTAAAAAACCAACATGCCACATCTACCTAAATAGAACAGCTGAAAAAGCAAATTTCATCAAATTTAGACACTTTATAGAAAAATAAGTATGGTGAGGTATTATATTAACTAACCCTAAGTTTCACAACGGGCAGCTTCTAGCCGATTTGTTGAAGCTGGATCTTGGCCACACAAGGATCATTGGACAAGAAATCAGTTGAGCTGGACTAGAGCTGCCCATTTGTCTTAATAATGAATGCTCCACACTGTCTGTTAAGTAAAGAGAAAGAAAATATAGATCAGAAAGCTGAAGAGAAACAGTAAGTATAAGTTAGAGTAAATGAGTGTAGGACATCAATGAACATTTAGTAAATACTTGCAGGACATGTAATACTAATTAAATTAGTGTGTTATAAAGCGAGAGGCTAGAGATGGGGATGGGGCCAGAGCTCAGGAAAGGCTTACTGCTCTCTGAGAGCTTACAATCTATTTTATTTATTTATTTTTTGATTTTGAGAGTATGTTTATTAAAGCTGGGGACAGTAGAACAAGGGCTTGGGATAGATAGCAGCATCGACAGGAGAGACCCTAGGTCAGCTGCTTTGGCTCAGTCAGAGGAAAGGGGTCCTTGGAGATGGGTTCAGGAGCTGAGCTGCCACTGCCCGTTGCTTTCCTGGTTGCAAGTCTTGTGGGGTTCCTTGGAGTTCAGGAGTGCACGCCAGTAAGGGAGGAAGGGAGGCAGAAGGGGAAGGGACAGACACGTGCATACTCCCTAGAAGGAGAACACGTGCTGGGCCCTTCATTTTAAAGGGTTTTAAAAGCTGGGAGTTTAGGAGGGGGAGTCTTAGAGGAGGTTCTCCAGCAGCTTTATACTGATGCACCACAATGAGATTTATTCCCTTTACTTCATCTTTCCTTGGGTGTGATTGTCAAATGGCACTAATTGGATTTCTGCTATTTCCCTGAGTAGGGTGTTAAGCTATTTATTCTCTGGTTGGGGAGAAGTCTAAACCATTTACTCTTACATCCTTGGTTAGAAAAGATAGGATTTTAAAATTTACTAGATGGCTGTGAACTTTTGCTTAGCCTTTAACCATCTGTGTCACCTATTCCACTTCTCCTGGCTTACCAGCCTATTTCATTACCCCTTCAGAGACTCACTTCTGCTATCTTTTAGGGGTGATGAGGGAGGACAACCTGTCTTCAGTAATTGTTTCTTGCTGACAAGGGTTGCGGTCCCCAGCCTATCTCTCTTATGGATGTCTCCCCCTGCCTGATCTAATGGGAACAAAGGAAATGGGATCCAAGGCTGGAACAGACAGGCTGATTCTTCCAAAGCAGGGATAGGCCGGAATCCCTGAAGCACCATCATCTTGATATGGAATTGTTGTATCATTCCAGAAGTAAAGTTGGTAGACTGCTTCATATTTCATTGACTCAATTTTGTAGTCCTGAAAATAAGTCAGTTCAGTTAAATTGTTGAGTCTCATTTCAGGAGGTGGTGATGTAGATGGGCTCCCAAAGTGAGACCTATATTGTGTAAACAAGCAATCAGATATTTAATAAAGGTATGCCTATGAAAAAAGAAGGAAAAAAGATTAATGATCATAGCAAATTATAAACCAGTTCCTGAGTCTGTAAGAAGTCAAGAAGAGTTTTAGATACAAGGCTCAAAGTTTATTTTGTTGGAAAGCAAGCAGTGACAATCTGATAGATCCTCCTTATCAGCACTTTGAATATCTATCTCAGGTGATGTAAATTCTGCGTGGTTTACAGTGACTTGAGATTGTTTAAGTATGAGCTGTTGTAGTGATTCCTCAAGGTTATTTCCTTTGAATTATAGGTCCTTTGGCTATAATTTGCAAGTGCAAAGACTGGAAAAAAGTTTTCAGTTTTCAATAATTCTATGTCAAAGGATGGGAGGAAAATGAAACACTAGTTTGAAAGGAGACTAGAAAAATTTAGGATCCAATTCAGTTTGTAGGTGAAAAATAAAACAAACTAGACTCCAATATCCACTTCTGTGTACTACAGGTTCTACTGAAGCACAATTTTCTGCTAATATCACCCTCATCTTTATGAAAGACAGCTAAATCAAGACTATTTACTGCATTAAGTCCAGTTTCCATTTGGCCTGATTATTTGCATAAACACAACAAGAACAGGAATTAATCATAGAGGCACTCTTAAATCTGCTTTGCTGGACTCTCATAGGAATGTCCAGACTGAACTTTAGTAAGTCAAGTCACATCGTTCCCATCAGGCATTGCTTGTATAATACCTATACCTTTGGGTAAATTCCTCAAGTTATTGAGGTTCCCAAAAATGTCTCGAGGTTTTCTTTGCCATTTCCTAGGAAAGCAACCTTTATCCCTTACTGAAAAGACTGCTCTGAACCATGTGAATAAGCAAGGTACACTATACCATCTCCAAGGGGCTTTTAATGGCTTCCAAAATTAATCTTCATTTTTAAAAAGTGACTACAGTTTTAAATTAAAAAAAAAAAACTTTATTTTTATTTTTGACTTTAGAGGGAGGAGATGGAGGGAGAGCGAGAGAGAGAGAGAGAGAAACATCAATGTGAGAGAGAAACATTGATTGGCTGCCTACCACAAATACCCTGACAGGGGACCGAACCTGCAACCCAAGCATGTGCCCTGACCATGAATCGAATCAGCGACCTTCTGATTTGTAGGTTGATTCCCAACCAACTGAGGCACACTGGCCAGGCCAATCATAATTTCTTAAAGCTTTCTGGTGGTATCCAGAGTCTAGGCATGTCTCTCTACTTACAATCTATTTCAGATAATCTCTTTTCTAGTGTTACAGTATAAATGTTTATTTAGTACTTAAAATGAGGAACAGGTCAACACAGAAACAAGTTGAGTTATAACATTCTTTCTATTTTTGAAGCCATCATTAGGTGGTTTTTAAAAGCATATTTTTAAAAGGGGAGTTGAGTTTGGCAGCAAGTGATTTAGAAAGTTGTCCTAAACCCAAATGTACCCTTTAGTTGGCATTGGTACGACAGGCATGCAGAGTAATTCCATGTATCTGTATCATCCTGAGAATTTTTTTGTGTGTGTTAAGATTAGTTTGAGTCAAACAAACCAAGTAGTTGCTACCAACTTTTTTGATAGTTTGAGCATAGACCAGCTCCTAATTTAGAGAACCAAGCTGTTCTATGACATATTTTAAATTTTGGATAGGCTCAACATTTTCACATTTGTTCCAGGATCCCTAGAGCAGAACCTTCTGATTAAATTGTCTGTGTTGATGGAAAGGTTCTACTATATCTACACTGTCAAATATGGTAGCCATTAACCAAATGGGACAATGTAGTACATGAAATGTGGCTAGCAGCAATTGAGGAACTGAATTTTAAATTTAATTGTAATTAATCTAAAATTAAAATTAGCCTTATGTAGCTCATGGTTACCATATTGGGAACAGCATGGGTCCAGAGGTTCAAACTTGTCTGGTTTGCTGAACTTTATAGATTGACCCTAATTTCTTTGGCCTGTTCCAAGATTATCTAGTATCACTTAATACGGGTTACTGATGTAGTATTAGTGTTTAGAATACTGGCTAGCACATGGTAGGTACTCAATAAATATTTGTTAAAAGAATGAAATCTACTGTGGTAATATATACAGCTATTATGCCTAGTCAGCTACTCATAACTTATTGGTAATATGCTCAGAACCATCCTCTCAAGAAAAATAAATTGGAGTCAAACTTGTCTAGGTGTATGAAATTGCTCAATATGCCTGAAGAGAACAGGAATGCTACTTTCATTATAGCTCAAAGAAAAGAAATACAACTAGTTGTAAGATATGAACAACTTAGTCTTGGAAAACTGAAAGAAGAATATATTTAGATTGTTAAGTGTGGAAAACAGAAGAATGTAGTATTTAATGGTAAAGAATTTCGTGAGGATGTACCCTTGGAGGAGTTGATGATTTGGTAAGGAGTTGATGAAAGTCCTAAGAGGCAAAAAAAAATCTAAGTTCAGATAAAAAATACATTTAGATTTTATGCATGACTAAAGGATGGAAACTGAAGATAGGGAAGACATAAAGAAATATATAGTAATCTGGCCAGACAATAATATCTTAGAAAGGTATTTGGCAGTGGAATGACAAATGAACATATCATTCTTAGCAAGTTAGTGAGCTGAAAAAATATGATAGAATCAGTATCAACAGAATGTGTAGCATCAAGAGCTCAGAAAAATAACTGGTAGTGTTTTAGGGCAAAAGGGAGATAAACAAAAGAACATATAAGAGGTGAGAATCTTGAAAATAAAATGCAAGAAATTGTGTATTCATGATTTTCAGTTTGAGGAGGTAATGACTATCTCGCCAGGTGTTATTTTAGGCTTAAATTAGGAAGAGAATCAAATCATGAGGGTCCAATTCATTGTTAAACACTTATTAAAATGCAGAAGACAATTGGAGAAGACAATTTAGAGGGCAAAGAGAATCATGTCATGACTAATAAGGAAGAAATATATATCTGAAAGAGACACTGAAAGATCAAACTGAATGCAAAGAAAAAGAGCCACATGGGACAATTAATAAAAGTTGAGCACAGGCTAATTGACAGTATTGAATTAAAGAGAATTGGAAAGGAAAAGAACTAGGACAAAAGCATTGGAATTTGGCTAATAAGTCATCAGCCCTGGCTGGCGTGGCTCAGTGGATTAAGCACTGGCTTGAAGACTGAAAGGTCACCAGTCAAGGCACATGCCTGGGTTGGGAGCCTGTGAGAGGCCACTGATCAATCCATGTTTCTTTCCCTCTTTTTCTCCTTCCTTTCCCCTCTTTCTAAAAATAAATAAATAAAATCTTTAAAAAAAGAAGTCATCAAATTTTGGCAGTAAATCTTAAATAGTTTGAATAATTTCATACTGAAGGAACAATATTTCATATGAAATAAAAAAGGTACTTCTATCTACCTCCTTCATGCCTTTTCAAAACAGGTCCATTTAAAATCATTTAAAATATTATTAGAACATGGAATACAAAACCCAACTGCTTGTTATTGTATATTTTCAATGTAAGGGAAGAGATTATCCAAAAAAAGTTTAGGAAATATAGTTTAGTAAGGATTTAAGATTTAATAAATTGAATCTTATGTTACAAAAAATCCAAAAACTCTGGGATTGAAGGGAAAATAAAAAAGTGAATAAAAGGAGATATAAAACTCATTTAGAGCAAATGACAGACTCACTGCAAAGAAAAAGTAAGTGCTCAAATTAAGACTGGAAACCTGTAACTAGATACACAAAATGTGCCATGTAATAAAATAGATCTCCCCATATAACAAGTATAAAAGTTACTTAGAATGTTATAACAACTAACACCCACCCTTATACAGTAAGTAATTATTATTTCAAATTATCTTTATCCACACTTTCTCCCACATTGATTATTATTTTGGCTGGTAAGAAATTAAGGCAAATATAAGTATTAAAACAGGCCAAAAACTAAGGTCTGGTTAAATGTTAAAGATATAAATATATAAAGTATATAAATATAACTAAAGTGTTTGTATTATATTTCACATTATCCTTTAAGAGAATACATGAACTTGACAATGGGTTAACCCTAGGTTAGTGAAACTATGACCTGTAGGTCAAACCTGGTCCATCACCTGTTTTTGCAAATAAAATTTTATTGGAATACAGTCACTCATTGCTTATATTTTATTTATGGTTGTTTTCCATTACAGTAGTAGTGCTGAATAGTTGAAACAGAGACTGTGAGGCTTCCAAAGCTGAAAATATTTACTATATGGCCTTTTACAGAAAGTTTGTTGGCCCCTTGTTTAACCTATTCAGGCTACAAAGAAATTTTCAGGCTGAGAACCTCTGAAATTCTATGTAAAAATAATCATAATAAAATGCCTTAAATTAAAAGAGTATACATGTATATACTCTGTATATTGTAGAAATATCACTGGCCTCAAATATATTGTATTCACCTTAATTAAATGAAAGTAAAAATCAGAACTATCTGGTTGGTATTCCTCATCAACTTTCTTCTTGTCACTGCTTATCTAGTTTGAATAACCTCAACCAGTATGGAAGATCAAAAAGATCTATTAGAATTAGAAACATGTAGCTAAAGACATTCATCCCTGTAAAAATTGATACTACAAGTGAAATAAAGTGATTCTAACACAGTTTTATTTATTTATTTTTTTTGCTTTTTCTATGTATTTATTAAAGATACTACAAAAATCTTCATAGTTTAAGAGGTTAACTGTTTTTATATGTGCCATGGATTCCTTTTGCAGTCTACTGATGCCTATGGACCCCTTTGCAGAGTTATGCTTTACAATATATAAAACATATAGGATTATAAGAGAAACAATTATATTATTATACACTCATAGCCATAGATGCTTTTTTTAGAAGTCTTTGAATCAGATTAACTTTAAAACTCAATGCGGAATCTTAGTATCTCTTTTCCTTGAACTCAAAGATTAAATGTAAATGATTAGACATTATATATACATAGATATATAGACCCCCTTCTTGCATACTAACATCAAGTATAAAATGTTACATAACATTTAATTTGGCTATGTTAAAGCATTCTTACATTCAATTTTGACATTTCAGGAAAACCAAAGGCAATATGATTCAGATACATACAGGGTGGGGCAAAAGTAGGTTTAGAGTTTTCACATGGAAAATAATACAATAATTAATAAGTACAACACAATAATAAACTCTGTGTTTCATATACAACTATAAACCTACTTTTGCCTCACCATGTATTTTCTTAAAAGAAGCAACTAAATTCTGAACTTAATTAGAAATATAATTCCCCAATTTTTGAGAAAATCTATTGAGTTGGGATATACTACCACTTAACATATTGAAAAGATAAAAAGAAAGATGTGGTGCCATTTAAGGAAAAATAATACATATATTATAGGAGTAAAGAAGACTGTCATATTATAATAGCTATGATGAAGTAATGGAAAATCATTACTTACAGTATTCTAATTTTTTTTTCAATATGGGATCCATCCACAACTAATTATACTACCAAATATAAGAAATCAATAAAGGCTCTGAGTTGAAACCTGGGTGCCTTAACAACTAAAAAAATAAAACAAACAAATGAAACCCTTACTTTTGAGAGCAACTTTAGGTTTACAGTAATAATTGGGCAGAAGGTACAGAGAGTTCCCATAGACTCTACTCTCATACAGGCATAACCTCTTCCACTAACATCTGGCACCAAAATGGTGCATCTGTTACAACTGATGACCCTACATTGACACATCATTATCACCCCAAGTTCATAGGTTATATTAGAGCTCACACTTGGGGTTATATATTCTATAGGTTTTGACAAATATACAATAACATGTATCCATCATTGTATTATCATACAGAATAGTGCCACTGACCTAACATCATCTGTCCTTTCCTTATACACCTCTCCATCCCCCCAAGCCTCTGATCCTTTCACTGTTACAAAATGTTATATAGTTGGAATCATACAGTATATAGTATATTTAGATTGGCTTCTTTTACTCAGTAATATGCATTTGAGGTTTTGCATGGCTTTTCATGGCTTTGTAGCTCATTTCTTTTAGCACATAACAATATTCTATACTCTGGATATACCCCAGTTTTCATTTACTTATTGTAAGGCACCTTGGTTACTTCTGAGATCTGGTGATTATGAATAAGGCTACTAAAAACATCTGTGTGCAGGATTTTGTGTGAACATGAGTTTTCAACATGTTTGGAAAAATATTTAGTGCACAGTTGCTAGATTCAATGGTTAAGAGTATAGTCACTTTTGTAAGAAATTGCCAAATTATCTTCCAAAATTGGACCATTTTGCATTCCTACCAGCAATAAATAAGAGGTTTTGTTGCTTCACATCCCTATCAGCATTTATACTGTCAGTGTTCTGGATTTTGGCTATTTTAACAGGTGTGTAGTGGTAACTCATTGCTGTTTTAATTTGCAACCCCCTAATGACATATGATGCTGAACATATTTTCACATGCTTATTTGCTATCTGCATATTTTCTTTGGTGAGGTGTTTGTTGATGTCTTTGCCCCATTTTTAAAATTTAGTTGTTAATTTTCAAGATTTATTTGTATATTTTGGATAGTATTCCTTTATCATATATATATATATATATATATATATATATATATATATATATATTTTTTTTTTTTTTTGCAAATACTTTCTCTCAGCATGGCTTGTTTCTCATCTTGACACTGTCTTTCTCAGAGCAGATGTTTTTAATTTTAATGAGGTCCAGTTAATCATTTTTCTCAGGGATCGTACTTTTGGTGTTGTATCTAAAAAGTCATCATTGAACCCAAAGTCATTTAGATTTTATCCTGTGTTATCTTCTATGAGTTTTATAGTTTTATATTTAGGTCTGTAATCAATTTTGAATTTACTTTCTGTGAGGAGTGTAATACTTGTGTCTAGATTTATTTTTTGTATGTGGATATCCAGTTATTAGAATATTATTTGTTGAAAGGACTATCTTTGCTCAAATGTATTGCATTTGCCTGTTTGTCAAAGACTAGTTGACTATATTTATGTGGGCTATTTCTGGGCTCTCTCTTCTATTCCACTGATCTATTTGTCTATTCTTTGCCAATACCAGACTACCTTGATTACTGTAGTTTTATTATGTCTTGAAGTTGTGTAGTATCAGTACTCCAACTATTTTTTCCTTTACCCTTATATTGGCTATTCTGGGATTTTTGCATTTCCATATAAAGTTTAGAATAAGTTATTGATATCCACAAAATAACTTGCTAAGATTTTACCTGAGATTGTGTTATACCAGCTGGTATAACCATTATATGACAAAGACAAAATTGATGGTAAAAAACAGAAAATATATCTTATGAATGTATTCCAAGTAAAAATTATTTAGCTAACTTATACGTTGAGAGAAACCTTTAAATGAAACTTGGTTAAAGTTTCTAGAGTGGCATAAATAACTCTTCCTTAAGGGTTTACATGGTGAAATACGAGGCTTTTATTTCCACCTTGCAAT
The DNA here is from genome assembly GCA_004026585.1 of Noctilio leporinus. Lineage (NCBI taxonomy): Eukaryota > Metazoa > Chordata > Mammalia > Chiroptera > Noctilionidae > Noctilio > Noctilio leporinus. The sequence continues at coordinate 51,704 of PVIW01005741.1, forward strand.
GAAGAGCTAATAGTTTTGGTTGAGAATATATCATTATAGAAAGAATAAAGGAAGACTGGGCATTTTGCAACTTACAAAGACTTTAAAATTTGTTACTAATGTGTTCATCTGAAGTTTTGAAAATATCAACACATGCAATACTCTAAAACAATACTGTGTCATGAAATATATTGGTATAATTCAACTACTGAAGAAAGACCAAGAGCATGTTCAATAAACTTCAATATATCTCATTTGATATAGTTGTGAGGAGAAAACTAACTCAAATTGATAGATGTTAATTATCTGAGTAATGAAAAAGTAAGCAGAAAAGTACTGCTTTGGTAATACAAACATGTAGAAAACATTTCCAAGTAAACCACTGATGTACAGTATGGTAACTATAATTAATAGTACTATATTATATATTTGAAAATTGTTAAGGAAATAGATCTTAAAAGTTCTTCTAAATTCTTTTTAAAATTGATTTATTTTTGAGGGAGAGAGGTCTGTTTCATCCATTTATGCATCTATTGGTTGATTCCTTTTTTCTTTTTAAAGATTTTACTTATTTATTTTTAGAGTAAAGTGGAGGGAGAAAGAAAGGGAGAAAAACACCAATGGGTCCTTGCCTCTTGTGCACTCCCAACTTGGGTGGGGGAGACCTGGCCCACAACCCAGACATGTGCCCTGACTGGGAATCCAGCTGGCAACCCTTTGGTTCGCAGGCCAGCACCCAATACACTGAGCCACACCAGCCAGGGCAAAGTTCTTATCATAAGAAAAAATTTTGTGAACATTTGAGGGTTTGGATATTAACTAGACTTAGTGTGATTTTTGCCTTGAAACAATTTTCTCCTAAGGAAATCATAGGCTAAGATGGCTTGTAATACTTAGAGGGGTGGAGAAAAACTAGAGGGATGGATAAAGGGATGGATAGTGGGCCAAACCAGTCCTTAAGCTTGTGCAGTGGTTTGAGGAGTTAGGCTGGCATGTCCCTGACAGAGCCCTTGGCACTATCACCTAGGCTGTATCAGCCCATTTGTTGCTATTTCAATAGGCAAGCTTGCCTGCCAGGGAGTCAGTCTTTCAATACTTCTGCCTTGCACAATGCTCTTCTTGTAACACTCATTATATATAGTATATATTGTCAGAGAACATAGCTCAGTATAATTTAATGAATTTATAGGTTTAATTAGTGACTAAAATATAATCAATTTTTAAAATGTTCTATGGATACTAGAAAATAAATATCTTTCTCTTTGCAAGGTACAAAATTCAATATGTATTATTCAAAAAAATTCTTTAGGTCTTATTAATTTAAATCTAAGCTATAATCATGATATTTTAAAGTTTCCCAGTTGTATTTTTTTCTCCTGGTATTTCTAACAGTTACTAAGTTTATAATTTTTGATGTTACATTATTAGGTTATTCATTATAGATTTAACATTTCATCATAATAAGCTGTGTCATTTAATGTTTTACTTTGAAATTTACTTTCTTATATTATTGTTATCCTTTTCTCTCCTACTGTTGTTTCTTACACTTGCCTGATACATATTGGTTGCAAATGACTCAATCTAGTGTTCTTTGCACTTTTGAATCTAATTTTTATTTTTATTAGGGTGATATATAGTTTTAAAAGTCAAGAAGTAGTTAAAGGGTAAGGAAAAAGGGTTCCAACATTACCTCTCCCTCAACCCCCCACTCCCATCCCACTTCACTTCTTCACAAGTGGCCACATTCACTTGTCTCAGTTGTTTCTTCTTGTATTTACTTTCACCTTTATTAGCTGAACAATTTCATTATCTAATGACTTCTTATGTGATAGATGAATATTTTAACTTTCTTATATCTCATTTATTTCCTCACCCATACTCTTTTTAAGTTTTGCTTAACTTTTGTTATTTTCATTATTATGCTTAAGTAGATATAGGGTGTGCATGATGAATTGGCAACAATGTTGCATCTCCTTATTTCATGTGCTTCTTACTAATTTTGCAAAACTACATTTCTACCGTTATGATTTAACATTATTGTTTCAGGTATTAAATTCTGAGAGCAACTATCATGTCATCATGTTGAAGGAATATGATGTCAGAGCAACCATAATTTCTGGACTGCATGCAGGGTGAACTGCTAAGGAAATTGTAAACTTCAATAACATCCCTTTACATACAGTTGACAATGTGAAGAAGGTGATGAGGCTGATCCTGATGTTACCACACCAACAAGGAAAGTGCAAAAGGTATGCAAGGATTGCAAAAGTCCAGATATTGTACACAGAATCCAGGAGATCATCAATGAAGATTCAGGAAAGTCAATGCGCTCCATAGCAAGAGAACTGCAGATGTCAGATGTGACGGTTCCTAAGATTATTGCTGAAGATATCAGATACAGATTGTATACTCTTAGAAGAGGCCACTTTATGACATGGCAGACAAAGGAAAGGTGCTTTGAAAAAGCAAGGAAACTGCTAACAACGTTGAAAAATCCCAAAGATAAAAACCCTCTGATTTTCTTTTATGCAAAAAATCTTCTTAGCAGGACCAAACAGTCAACAGAAGACACAACAGGTGGCTCTGTGAGAATCTTAATGAAGTCCCAGTTGTCATGAAAATAAAATTTCCTGCTACAGTGATGGTGTTAGGTGTTGGTAGGATGAAGGAGATGTCATGAACCCCACATTTTTTCCACAAAGCTTGAAGGTGATTGCTGATGTTTACTTTGAGGTTTTGAGAGTAGTTGTACCATGGAGAAAGCAAGTCACAAATGGACATCATTTTGTCTTCCAACAAGATGGTGTACCAGCACGTAACACCAAAAAGGGGCAGGAATTTCTCAGTGTCAATGTTCCTGAATTCTGTTCAAAAGAAATCTGGCTGCCTAGTTCACCCGATGCAAATCCTTTAGACTATTATGTATGCAGTGGTTGTGGGGGAGAAGTTAATAAACAACCTCATTCCAATAAAGAGGCTGTTAAAGCTAAGATTGAAAACATGATGATGTCCATAGACAAAGAAAAGTTAGTGTGTTCAAGCTTCCAAAGTCGAATCAAGTCTATTATTCATGCAGCAAATGGAGACTTTTTTTAACAATTAAAAAAATGACTATGTTTATGTATTTACATCTAAGAATAAGTTTATTTCAAAGTACAATACTTTCGTGGTGTGTTGTTCATTTTACTAAAATTTTGCCACTTTATCACGTGCACCCTGTATTGTTACCTAATGAACCAAATGATATATTTTCTTTCTTGAACTTATTGATTTTCACTAATTGCTTCATTTTCCCCTGTAGTTTTTCTTTACAACTATGGTTAAGTCTCTCCATGCCCTCCAACAGCTCTGTGGTATACCTAACACAATTTTCTACACAAAAATTATTTCCCACCTCGCTTCTGCAGAGAACCATCCTGAATCTAATCCTGTTCTAATCTGGGCTAGCTGCTCTCTAAATCAGCTCAACAGTTATTTAGTGAATCTCACCCAAAAAACAACTTAGTTTATCTGAATCTACAGAACATTAATAAGCTGCTGACAGCCCTGACTGAGAGAGAGCACTGAACGGGGCCAGATTTTCATCTTGGGCTGCCTATCCAATTACAGCCCTAAAGGCTCAGAACATCTATGAGTGGTAATTCTCTGGCTATCTCATGTCAACTCAAGTATTTCAGCTTTTTCTAGAGTAGTGTTTATTTGGAGAAAACATTGACAACAGAAAATGTCTGTTTTACATTTTGATGCAACTTTAGTAACACTGTAGGCTTTGAGACTAGGTCAAAACTTTGGTTTTATTTTGTTTATAGTGCAGTGGTAATAGTAATGAAAGAATGCAGTGAGTGATGATGGGGTGAGGAAATATGACAGGGTGGGGAGGGCTTTAGACTGTTTTAGTGTTGTGTCCCAACACATGGAATGGGCCAGAAGCATAAATATGAGTGTGAAATAGGTAATCTCCATAATTTTATTGTCAAGTGTATACCTACTTTCCTTACCAAAGTACACTGAAAGAAGGATTTATATTACCATCACAACTGTTAACCAATCTGTGGTCCTTTACTAGAGATACAGTCCTATTTCCTTACAGTAAAGATGCAGGAGTTTCACTAAGAAACTAGTTCATACAAGAATAAGCAGTATTCCCTGCTATGTAATAGACAGTTGAACTCTCTTGAAAATACACACAAATCTAACTAGATTACCACTGTTTGGCTTGGATCTGATTTAGACTACATGAGCACATTCCTAAACTGGCAGTTTGACTGTTTTCATCTCCCCATAAATTAATTTTAAATTTTTATTGAATTTATTAGGGTGACATGGGTTACTAAAATTATACAGGTTTCAGGTGTACAATTCTACAATACATCATCTGCATATTGTATTGTATGTTTGCTACCCAAAGTCAAGTCTCATCTGTCACCATTTATTCCCTACTTATCTATCCTCTTCTACCTCTCCCCACCCCCTTCTCTCTGGTAATGATCATACTGTTATCTACATCAATAAAGTTTTTTTCTTTTCTTTTCGATTCCCTTGCTCAAGGAGATACAGCAGAAAAAATATTGTTATGAAAAATACTGGAGATTAAAAAAAATAATGCTTCATTTTTTAAAAAAGATTTTATTAATTTTAGAGAGAGGGGAAAGGAAAGAGGCAGAGAGGGAGAGAGACATCAATGTATGGTTGCCTTTCACCTGCCTCCAGCTACAGACCTGGCTGGAGACCTGTCTTACAACCTGGTGGAGATTTTATTGCCTATGTTTTCTTCTAGCATTTTTATGGTATTGAGTCTTACATTTAAATCTTTAATCCATTTTGAAATTATTCTCATATATAGTGTAAGAATGTTAATCTTATTTTTTTGTATGTATCTGTCCAATTTTCCCACTAACATTTATTGAATAGGCTATTTTTAACACATTGTATGTTCTTGCTTCCTTTGTCAAATATTAATTGATCATAAAGGTATGGGTTTATTTTTGGGCTCTCCATTCTGTTCCATTAATCTATATGTCTGTTTTTATATCAGAACAATGTTCTTTTGTTTATTGTAGCCGTATAGTATACTTTGATATCAGGTAGCATGAGTCTTCCAGCTTTGCTCTTCTTTCTCACGATCACTGTTTTTATTTGGGGTCTTTCATGGTTCCATATAATTTTTTGGAATGTTTGTTCTGGTACTGTGAAATACACCATTGGTATCTTGATAGGAATTGCACTGAATTTATAGATTGTTTTGGGTAGTATGGCATTTTTAAAAATAAATTTAAAAATTTTCATTTATTTAGAGAGAGGGAAAGGGAGGGAGAGAGGGAGAGAAACATCAATGTGTGACTGCCTCTTGCAAGCTCCCAACTGGGTGACCTGGCCCGCAACTTGGGCAAGTACCCTGACTGGGAATTGAGCCAGTGACTGGGTTGCAGGCTGGTGCTTAATCCTCAGCCACACCAGCCAGGGCAGTATGACATTTTAATGATGTTAATTTTTCCTATCCATGAACATGATATATGCTTCCACTTATTTATATCTTCTTCAGTTTCTCATTTTCCTGAATAAAGGTTTTTTTTAAATCCTTGGTTACATTTGTTCCTAGGCATTTTATTCTTTTTGAAGCAATTGTGAATGGGATTGTTTTCTGAATTTCTCTTTCTGATGGCTCAATATTGGTATATAAAACTGAAACTGAATTCCGGATACTTCTTTTGTATCTTGTTACTTTACTGAATTCATTTATCAATTCTGGTAGTTTCTTGTTGGAATCTTAAGGGTTCTCTATGAACAGTATTATGTCATCTGCAAATAATGATAGTTTTACTTCTTCCTTTACAATCTGGATGTCTTTTATTTCTTCTTGTTGTCTGATTGTTGTGGCTAAGGCTTCCAGTGCTATGTCGAATAATAGTGGTGAAAACAGACATTTCTTTCTTGTTCTCAATCTTAAGGGAAATGCTTGTAGTTTTGCCCATTGAATATGATGCTAGCTGTGGGTTTGTCATATATAGGCTTTATTATATTGAGGTATATGCCCTTTATTTCTGCTTTGCTGAAAGTTTTTACCATAAATGAGAGCTGGATTTTTCTGCATATATTGATATGATCATGTGGTTTTTATTTATTTACAAGGGTTATCATGTTTATTGATTTGTGGATATTGTACCAACCTTGCACTTGATCATAGTATATACTCTTTTTAATATATCACTGGATATGATTTGCTAGTATTTTTTTGAGGATTTTAGCATTTATGTTCAGGAATGTTGACCTATAATTTTCTTTCTCTGTAGTGTCTTTATCTGGTTTGGAAATTAGGGTAATGCTGGGCTTTTAAAATAAACTTGGGAGTCTTCCCTCCTCTTGAAGAATAAGAAGGATAAGTTTGAGTTCTTCTTTGAATGTTTGGTACAATCCACCTGTGAAGCCATTGGTCTAGGACTTTTATTTGTTGGGAGTTTTTGATAAATGCATCAATCTCATTAGTTGTAATTGGTCTATTCAGATTTTCTGGTTCTTTCTAATTCAATTTTGGAAGATCGTATGTTTCTAGGAATTTATCCATTTCAACCAGGTTGTCCAATAAATTGGCATATAGTTGTTTGTAATATTTTCTTATAATCCTTTGTATTTCTCCTGTTTCATTTCTGATTTTATTCATTTGGGCTCTTTCCCTTTTTTCCTCCACATATATATATAAAATTTAATCTCCACCTGAGAATAGTTTTGTTGATTTTAGGTGGGTTGTGTGTGGGGGGGAGGGGCGGGAAAGGAGGGAGGAGAAGAGGAGGAGGAGGAGGAAAAGGAAGAGAGAAAGAGAAGAAACATCAATGTGTGAGAGAACCTTTGATAGGTTGCCTTCCATACGCACCCTGACTGGGGCTCAATCCTGCAACCTTTTAGTATGTGCAATGATACTTCAATCAACTGGGCCACCTGGCCAGGGCTCTTTCTTTTTCTTGATGAGTCTGGTTAAAGGTTTAGTGATCTTATTTATCTTTTCAAAGAACTAGCTCTTGGTTTCATTAATCTTTTCAAATTTTTATACTTTCTTTTCTTCTACTCACTTTGGGCTTTGCTTATCATTCTTTTTCTAGCTCCTTTAAATGTAAAGTTAGATTGGTTACAGTTTTTCTTTCTTTCTTTTTTTTGGTAGACCTGTAATGCTATGAACTTCCTTTTTAGGACTGCTTTCACTGGGTCCCATTAATTTTGGGTTGCCATATGTTCATTTTCACTTGTTTCAAGGTATCTTGATTTCTTCCTTGATCTCATTGTTAAACCATTCGTTGTCTACTAACATGTTATTTAGACTCCATGTTTTTGTTTTTCAGTTTTTTCCCTTGTGACTGATTTCTAGTTTCATACCACTTTGGTCAGAGAAGATGTTTGATACAGTCTTTTAAAATTTATTGAGATTTGTTTTGTATCCTAACATGTAGTCTATCCTAAAAATGTTCCATGTGCACTTAAAAGTAATGTGTATTCTGCTGCTTTGTGATGACACGATCTGGCCTAGAATGTTATTTAAGGTTTGTTTCCTTGTTGATTTTCTGTCTGGATGATCTATCCATTGATGTCAATAGGGTGTTAAAATCCTCTGCTATGACTATATTACTGTCAGTCTCTCCATTTATATCCATTAAGATTTGCTTTACATGTTTAGGTGTTCCTATGTTGAGTGCATAAATGTTTATAAGGATTTTAACCTCTTGCTGGATTGCTCCCTTTATCATTATATAGTGTCCTTCTTTGTCTCTTACTATATCCTTTACTTTAAAGTCTACTTTGTCAGATATAAATATTGCTACCCCATTTTTTCATTTCCATTTGCACAAGTATCTTTTCCCAACCCTTTACTTTTAGTTTTTGTGTATCTTTCATTCTGAAGTAGGTCTCTTGGAGGCAGCTTATATACGTGTCTTGTTTTCTTATTCATTCATCTACCCTATGTCTTTTGATTGAAGCATTTAAGCCATTTACATTTAAAGTGATTATTGATAGGCATGTATTTATTGCCATTTAATTTTTTTTAACTATGTTCATCTATTCTCTTCCTTCTCTTCCTTCTTCAAGCAGGTCCTTAAACATTTCTTGTAATATAGATTAATTGGTAACAAACTCCTTTTGTTTTTTCTTGTCTTGGAAACTCTTTATTTCTCTTTCAAATTAAAAAAAAAAAAGATTTTATTTATTCTTTTTTAGAGAGAGGGGAAGGGAGAGTAAGGCAGAGAAGGAGAGAGACATCAATGTATGGTTATCTTTCACCTGCCTTGAGCTACAGATATGGCTGGAGACCTGGCTTGCAACCTGGTTATGTGCCCTGGCTGGGAATCGAACCAGCAACCTTTGGGTTCAAAGGCTGGCACCTTATCCACTATCCCACCAGCCAGGGTTATTTCTCCTTCAATTTTAAATGACAGCCCTGTTGGGTAAAGTAATCTTGGTTTTTGGTCCTTGATTTTCCTTACTTTAGTATTTCATGCCAACTTATTCTGACCTAAAATGTTTCTGTTAAGAAATCAGCTGTTAGCCTTATAGGAGCTTTCTCGTAAGTAGCTGTCTTTCTCTTGCTGCTTTTAAGATTTGCTCTTATGATGTATTTTGGTGTTGGCCTCTTTGGGTCCATCTTGTTTGGAACTTTCTGTACTACTTGGACTTGTATATATTTTCTCTTTCATGAGGTTAGAAATGTTTTTGGTCATTATTTCTTCAAATAGTTTCTTAATCCTTTGCTCTCCCTCTTCTCCTTCTGGAACCCTTATGATGTGAATGTTGTCATGCTTTATGTTGTCCCAAAGGTCCCTTAAACTCCTAACTTAATTTTTTTTTTCTTTTTGCTGCTCTAATTGGGTGTTTTCTTCTACCTTGTCTTACAATCACTGATTGAATCCACTTCTCCTTCATCCAACCTACCATTTATTCCTTTCAGTGTATCTTCATTTCAGATATCTTATTGTTTCTGACAGGTTCTTTTTTTATGGTTTTTATGTCTTTTAAAACGCATGTTCTCTGATCAAGTTCTCACTAAATTCCTTGAGCATCCTTATCACTATTTTTGAAAATTCTGTATCTGGTAAATTACTTGCCTCAGTGTCATTAGGTCTTTTTCTGGAGATTACTCCTTTTCTCTCATTTGTGGCATGTTTCTTGTCTTCTCATTTTGACTGTCTCTTTGTTTTTATTCCTGTGTATTAGGTAGACCTGCTATGACTTCCAGTCTTGGTAGGGTGGCCTTATGTAGTAGGTATCCTGTGGGATCTAGTGGTGAAGTCCCCTTGATCACTTGAGCTGGGTTCTCCACTAATGTCCCTGGAGTATTTGAGCCTTTCTACTGTAAGTAAGCCTTGACTGCTACTAACCTGTTTGTGAATGGGGTCAAACCTGACTGTGAGGACTGATCCTATCACAGTGTATATGCTGCAGCAGTTTGTGTGCTGATCACACACAATGAAATTTACCTCAGTGGGGCCTGATGCCTGTAGAAATATCCCATTGTATATGGTACTTCTGAAGCTAATTGGATCCTGATCTTATGTTGGGAAGGACTGTGGTGCAGGCCAATGTCATACGCTGCCTCGCCCTGGGAAATTATCTGGAGCTACAAAGCAATCCATGGTTTGTGGCTGCCTCTGCTGGGCCTGAGTGTGCACTGGAAGGACCAAACTGTGCACCAAGATAGGCTTTTACTAGAATGGGCCCAAGGAAAGGTCAGCAAAAGTCCCAAGGTACCTTTAGGTCCACCTCCACCTGCTTCTGCCTGAGTGTTATAAGCAGTCATTGAAAGAGACTCTGGTGGTGCTTGAGTTGCATGAGGTAGGTTCTCAGTGAGTCACCAGGGAGAGGCAAGTAGTGGTCACCAGACTGATACAGGTTCAAATAGTGCCAGTGCTGGGTCTGAGGTCACTTAGCAAATATCCCAGGGTATAACAGCTTTAGTTGTCCCCTGCTAGGGATCCACAGACTTTGTGGTAGAGCAAGGTCTCAGAGAGCTATTAGGGTGAGGCCAGCAGAGTTTATCAGGCCCAAACTGACAAAGATCCAGCTGTGTGAAACAAGGGCTTTGCACTGGTTGGGTGTGCGAGGGAAAAATGGCCCCTGTCCTAAAACCACACAACTTAGTTCAAGATTCTGACAGTAGCCCAAGCTCAGCAGGGCAGGGCTGCCAGGAATTGGGAGTGTGGGCCTTAGTGGCTCTTCTGTGAGGGGGAGGTGCTGGTTTGGGGAAAGGTGGGAGGAGTGGTCCTTGTCCCAGAGCCACCCAACTCAATCTGTCCTGGATTCTGCCCAGACCTCAGCAGCATGGGTAAACCAGGTGGTGGGTTAGCATATCTTCTGCAAGGGTGTGGCACCAATTACATTCACAGGAAAGTGGTGGAAATGGACTCACCACCCATAGCCAGATGTTATGTGGGTGCTTCTTCCTGGCTCTGGTGCTCTGAATTGGGGAGCCCAGCTCCTCAGGGGGAACCTCTGCAGCTAAGATATCCCTCTGAAATCTGCTGCCACCCATGGGAGCAGGGTGAGCTCTTTTCACATCTCTGTCCTTCCTACCAGTCTCCATGAAGCTTCTTCTGTAAATCCTTGGTTATAAGACTTCAGTTCAGCTTGTCTTCAATCGGTTATTCAGGCTGATTATAGCATATTTCAGTTGTAATACCATTGTGGTCCTGGGAGAAGGTGAGTATAAAATCCACCTTCTCTGCTGCCATCTTGGATATTACCCCATAAAGTTTATATGCCATTAACAAAGATAATAAAATCTGAGTATATAAAATATCAAGGCAAATTAATAAAAACAGAAAGTTGATTAGAGGTTACTAGGGACTAAAGAGGGGAGATAGGAAGTTACTGCTTAATGTATACATTTTCCATTTGGGATTATGAAAAAGTTTGGAAATAGATGGTTGTGATGGTTACACAGCATTACAGATGTAATAATTACCACTTAGTTGTTCACTTAAAAATGGAAAATGTTGTATGTATTTTACTGTAGGAAATAAAACATTTTTGACCAGGTGTGGTTTATTACCTGTTACAAACTAATAGAAATTATAGTTAATTTAGGATTTTACTTCCTTCATATGAAAGAGTTCACTAATCCTGTGCTTCTGATAACAAATGGGATGTAAATATCCAAAGATGTTCTGTTCAGAAGAGAAATGTGGAAAACATAAAATATGAGCAAGAAAGAAAACAAAATACAGTCAAAACAAACTTCTTACTTTAATTGGTTCAGGTTGCATCACAGGTGCAGGCATAGCAATGGCACTTGGAGCATAAACCTGGTGATATGTTGCTTGAACTCCATGATCAGAATAAGGCTATTGCAAGAAAAGAAAAGAAATGCATTGCCTTTTATTTATTAATTCAAAATTTAATTTAATCAGCATTACAATGTACTAGGCATTTTACTACAAAATAGAAAAACACAGATGAAAAAAACCCTATTTTTTTCATCCTCTATTTTTAACTTATAAACTGATCAGGGACAGATAAGTAGTCAAAATTACCATAAGTCCTATGAGACATGTATATGGATGCATGAGAGAAAATACAGAACTACTTGATTTAGCTTAAGAAAGTTGGGGAGGTGATCAGGGATAGTTTTGGAAGTGGGTGCTAATTTCCTAATCTTTTACACTGATTTAAAACATCTCATGTATAGTTCATGGCACATAGTAAGGTTTAGTAATGTTCAGGAATATAATTAAAAGACTAAAGATGATATTTAGCATTTGTAGTTATAAAATAAATTTGATTTATCTTTTTGGAGGAAGAACTTTAAAAACATTTTTTTCTTGACTTAATTTTTACATGCTTTTAATTGACAGAATGTTAGCAACAATTTAGATTGACAGAGAAATCAGAAGAAAAAGTAGTGGGTATCTTACTCTTTCAAGGAGATTGAGTTAGAGATTAGCCTAGTAAAGGGGATGGTTGATTTGAGAAATAGTTCAGAACTAGTTAGTGAAAAAATCTAAGATAAACCATTCTTAGTTATAAAAAGGGGAAGAGATGTGAATAAATTGAATAAAACATAAGATATGCAACTTCAATGAGAGTCTTCAACAAATATTTTTAGAAAAAAAAAGAAATAAATGTATGATGAGGTCATAAAGATAAATTACTGTGAGACTAATGTGTACCTCTGGAATTGAAGCTTCCATCAGAGACAGCGGAGGAGGAACACATCCTCCATCTTGTGCAATTTCCACTGGTTGATAAAAAACCTCAGACGGTTGTAGGTATAGGAACGGAGTAGAAGAGGCAGCTGACTGAAATACAAAGCCATAGTTCTAATTCAAATATGATTAGTTATTTCAATGAAATCAAATGACTTACCTAATAGATGAGACAGCTATTTGTTTCATATTTTCCTAACCTTGTTTTTCAGGGATAGCATAGAAAAATCTCAGCAACAAATTAGAGATTCTGGCTGTTATAACTTCTAGTTGTGTACATGTCATTAAAGACTGTATTACCCTGGCTGGTGTGGCTCAGTAGATTGAGCACCAGCCTGCAAACCAAAGGGTCACCGGTTTGATTCCCAGTTGAGGCACATGCCTGGGTTGCAGGCCAGTTCCCCAGTTGGGGGGTCTGTGAGGGGCAACAGATCGAGATGTATCGCTCACACATGGATGTTTCTCTCCCTCTCTTCTCTCCTTCCTTCCTCTCTCTTTATAAATAAATAAATCTTAAAAAAATAATGTATCACTAGTAAACATTCTCAGTGCTTCAGAACCTCATATATAAATTTAGATAATTAGAATAAGATCACTATTAAAGTTTTTAATAATATAACCTATGGTATATAAATTGGCATAAATGTTCTCGGCTTTGTGACTTTTCATGGAAGTGGGAAATGTCAAAAAAGATTAAGCAATCTTTTGGTGGTATTCTATTTGTTATTAAAGTTGGGAGCTGGAATACTTATTTGGGAACGTAAGTCAAACAAGCAAAATCTAAAGTAGAAAAATGTTAAAAATTTCAATAATACTAATGAGGAAACTTACAAAGGTATATAGTAGTATCATTACTTCTATTTCACAAATGGGGAAGCTGAGAAATATACTAATTAAATAAGCTGCCAAAGGTATCAGAGTTAATAAATAAAAGAGAAAGGTCTCTAATTTAGTTCTCCTGACTTTAATATTCATGCAATCTTCACAAAAGCACTGTGAAAAATGTTAATATTTACCTGAGGAACACCCCACTGCCATTGACCTGGTAGACACTGTGTAGGGGCCTAAAATGAAAAAAAAAATGCCCTGTAGATTATACACAAGGGTTAAAACTGGATAGCTAAGTGCCAAAGAATGGAACTGAACTCCTATACCTCAAACCATATACAAAAATTAACTCAAAATGGATCCAATATCAAAATTAAGAGCTAGAACTAGAAAATATTAGAAGATAAAACACAGGTATAAATCTTTGTGACTTTGAATCAGGCAAATGTGAAAAATTATGACATCAAAAACACAAGCAATAAAGCAACAAAAGATGATAAATTTAACTTCATCGAAATTAAAATCTATGATGTGTTATTGGTAAGGATGTGAAGACATTAAAACTCTCATAAATTGCTGGTAGGTGTGTAAATGATGCAGCACTTTGGTAAATAGTAAGACATTAAAAGGTTAAACATAGAGATACCATGTGACTCAGCAATTCCACTCTGAGATATAAAACCTAGAGAAATAAAAACATGCCTACACAACAACTCGTACACAAATGTTCCTAGCAGCATTATTAATAACAACCAAAAAGTAAAAACAATCCAAATGTCCCTTAGCTAATGAATAAAAAAAATGTAATATATCTATATAATGGAATATTATTCAGCCATTAAAGGGAATGCAATGCTTATATATGCCACCACATGGATAATGATAAAAACATGTTAGGTGAAAAAATAAAGTCACAGAACAACACATATCCTATTTTATTTTGGGGGGTATCAATATTTTTACTTTAAATGTTGATGTTTGAAGAAAATTGTCTTAATCAAAGGAGTAAGATATAAATTTATATCAAAGGTAGATATAAATTTGTGGTGGGGCATTTTCCTACATTTATTGCCTTGAAGAATTTAATAGTAATAAAAAATGTCCAAACTGACAATTTTAAGAACATAAAATGTTAATTTTCTTTAGCTATTAATTAAGGAGAACATCCAAATAAAGGGAAAATAAATAATCAATAAGAAGTACTCAATAAAATAAAAATAGATCTTATTAGTAATACTTATCTGGGATGAAAAGACCACATATTTTAGATTCCACTTACGTAAAATGTCCAGAATAAGGAAATATATAAAGATAAAAAGTAGGTTACTGGTGGACTAGGTCTGTGGGGCATAGGTAAAGAGGAGTAACTACTAATGGGTAATGCTTTTGTGTGTGGGTGGGTGAATTTAGTAACAGACCATTTTGTATACTTTAAATAGGTGAATTATATGGTATGTGAATTACATCTAAGTGAAGCTGTTAAAGAAAAAAGAGGGTTACCTCATTTTTGCTCCCCTCTGTTCCCCTCCCCACCACCCATTCCTCCCAAAGCCAATCTCACCTGTTGTCCATGTCCATGGTTCCTTTATACTAGGTTCTTGTCTAAACTGCTCCCCTTCCTTGCCTCTTCCTTCCCCCTCCCCTCAACCCCCTTCCCTATGACCACTGAAGGCCTATTCACTGTATTCATATATTTGGTTCTATTTTGCTTGTTGTTAGTTTTGTTTATTATTGTCCTGTAATGGGTAAGATCATATGGTATTTATTGTTCACTGACTGGCTAATTTCATTAAGCATAATACTCTTCAGTTCCATCTTAATAATAAATGTTTTATTTGCTACTGCCATCAAGGCTTAACTATTTCATTTTAATTTCTAAAGTATTTGAGAAAGAATAAGATGAAAGGTACCACCAATAGGACTACGTTATCAAGGAGGAGTTTCAGTCATTTAATATTTACCTGATAGTGATATGCAGATTGCTGATAAACAGGCTGAGCTACCATCACAGGGGAACTAGATACAGAACGTGACTATAAGAGGGAGAAAATGGAAAGATTATTTTAGGCAAAATTCTTTAAAACACTTTATATAAAATTTATCTCAAAATTGTTACCTAAATCCTTTATGACTGGAAATGTCATTTTCCTACCTAATTGATATTACCAACTCTACTTAAGTCTATTAAAATCATCACAGTATTCCTACTTCCATGTTGTTTCATTTCCATAGAAATGCTAAAACAACCACCAGAAAAGTTGGTTTTGCTTTTAGTCCAAATATGAAAATACAGTTCTAGCAGAATATTTAGAGAAAATGGCAGTTGGACTTGAGGCAAAATCCTCTATTGTAGAGACCAGCAGTAAATGTTTACATTATTCAGCATTCAGAGCTGAATGAATAACATAGCTGATTTTGCCACTGATATCAATATCCTATTTCCTTGTTATACATTTAATTAAAGCAAATACATAATTTATTACAGCAATTGTCAAATTCTATTTTATTAATTTCACATTTAAATAAATTAATCATCCAATAACTTACAAGTGTTTTATCTGTTCAAAGAAAGTATATATGTCTGATACTTGGTTATTCAAAGTAAGAGTTAACCTCCAAATTTAAAACCAGATTATTAATAAAACAGGCAGGGTATAATATAAGAGGTAAAATAGGCTTTAATGATAGCAATTAATATTCATTTTCTAACATACTAACTTACATTGTTTTAATGTTCACTCCTGAAACTAAGGTATCATAGTTCTCCACAATTTGCAAACTAGCATAGACTACTAAAATTGTGCCACAGATTAATATTAGAAAATAATAATATAATTTCCTAATAAAGGAGGAGAAAATCATGATAATCTCAGCAGACACAAAAAGCATCTGTTAAATTCAATAGCCTTTCATGATAAAAACACCTTCACAAACAGAATAAAAAGTTAACTTCCTTAGTTGATTTAGGGCATTAATTCTTTTTTTTTTTTAAGATTTTAGATAGATTTTATTTCTATTTAGAGAGAGGGTAAGAGAGGGAGATAAACATAGATGTGTGAGAGATACATTAATTGGTTGCTTCTTGTATGCTCCTAGTCGGGAACCTGACCCTGCAACTTAGGCATGTGCCATGACCAGGAATTGAACTGGTAATTCTTCAGTTTGCAGTATGATGCTCAACCCACTGAGCCACCCTGGTCAGGCCAAGGCATTAATTCTTAATGAGCTGCAACATTTTCCCTATAGGGTACATTTGGCAATATTTTTGCTTTTCATAATGTAGGGAGGCTAGGACAGTGCTAAACAGCTTACAATTACAGTACAGCCTCCTACAGCAAAGAATCACCTGGCCCAAAATGTCAACAGTACTGAGGTTGAGAAACCCTGGTTAAAATTAAGAGTATCTTTGAGAACCTACAATGTGTGTGTATGTATGTGTTTATATAAAAGTAATGATGAATCACTGAACTTGCTTTCTCATTGAAGAACAAGGCCATTGTGTTAATGTATATTACAGTATACACATAAAAGGAGAATTTCAAATTCATAGTATATACACATCTTTGAGTAGATGTTGCTAAATAGTTATACTTTAGCTAACAGTTCATGACAGCTTCAAATTCTCCATAATCTGCCAGTCTTTAATTTACTAGATTTTTATATTTTTGCCAATATTATTATGAAATTGTATCTTATTTTACTTTTCATTTGACTAGTCACTGGTAGAATTGAACATATTTTTATGTATTTATTGCCCATTACAGTTTCTTCTGTGAGCTGCTTCTTCATATTCTTTGCCCATTTTTCTATGTGGTTATTTGTCTTTTTCTTGAGTTCATGTTAGGAATTTTATAAATATCTTCTAGTTTGTGGCTTATGTATTTTATAATTGTTTTGTCATACATAAGTTTTTTGTGTTGATAAGTGAACTAATGTTTCTGTTTATCGTTTTGGCTTTGTTTTTTTATCTTTATTTCAAATATAGATATTCTGTATTTTATTTTCAAAATACTGTAGTGTTACTGTTTTTCACATCTAGATCTTAAACCTGGAGTTGATGTGTTGGCTAATCTGTTATCTTCTACTGTTTTGAAATGAATCCTCAATCAAATGCCAGGTTTCCATGTGTGGGTCTCTTTCTAAGCTCTCTACTCTGTTCCACTGGTGTATTTGTCTGCCCTGCCCAATTTTATCTTAATTCCTGTTGCTTATAGTCAAAAAATCTGATAGGGCAGTTCTATCATTGTGTTCTTCAGGAGTATCTCATCTATTCCTAAGTCTATTTTTACAAATATAAATTTTTATGAGTTAGTTTGTTGAGTTCTGCGAAAACGCTTTGTTGGATTTTTATTAGAATTAGATTAAACATATATATTAATTTTGGATATTTGGTATATTTAATTTTCCCTGTAGTGAACACTTACTTAAATCTCTTATTTCCATCCATCCATCAAATTTTCTCCATAAAAAGTTTGACACATTTTTATTGGATTTATTATGAGGTACTCTATATTTTTTGTTACTTTTTATGAGTGGTATATAATTTTTAATGACATTCTCTAATACATTGTGACTGGTATATAGTAATGCTTTTTTATTTTTAAATGTTGATATTTATGCTGCCAAACTCTCATAGAGATAATCATTTATGATGCAGTATACCTCTATTTCTTTCTGGTCTTTTATTTCTCTTTTTTTTCCATTGAGTTATTTATGCAGAAAGGTAGTGAAGGTAGTGGAACACAAAATTTTCCAGTGTTACATGAGCATGGATTGATTTAAGAGTATTAGTTTACAGATGCTAAATTTCATATGTACTTCCTGATTTTGATCTATGAATGTCTTGGTGTACAATTAATTCTTCTTTTCAAACTCTCTTTTCACAATCCTTTTGCTTCAATATTAAAGGCACCTTTTCTTACTCTTTCTGGATCTTGCTATAATGCTTTCTTTTGGAATGTAAACAGCCAACAGAGCATCAAACAGGTAATTCAAGAAGGTGATGCCCTTGGGAAATAGGAAAGAACAAGGCAAAATATCTTAGGTAAGAAATATTTAAGAAGTATATGAGAACCAAGGTGGTGGAGAAGTAAGCGGAGCTACACCAATCTCCCAGGACCAATCTGGATTTACAACTTCATTGGGGAGAAACCATCTAGAATAACCAACAGAACACCAGCTAGCGAGAAGCATTATAACCATGGACAGGACAGAAGAAGCTACGTCATCACAATGTGATTGGTAGGAAGTGCAGAGTTGCAAGAGGCTTCCACAGGTGGCAGCTACACCACAGGTGGCAGAGAAACATCTCAGTGGCTGGGTGCTCCACCTGAGAAGAGTGGATTCTAAACCCCAAACTGGGCTTCCCAGCCTACAGTAACAAAGCTGAGAGTAAAACAACATCCAGCTATGAAAAGCAAAAAGCTGAGGGGTTTTGCCGACTTGGCTTGAGAGAGACAGTTAGAGACACAGAGTTCTTAAAGGGACCAAGTATAAAAAATACACTGGCACCCACTTACCCTGGTCTCCAGCAGAGGGAGAGCAGAGTAGACTAGAGATGCTTAAGGAGAGTCTGAGGAAGTGGCTTTGAGAAGGGAAATGAGGGAGCAGCGGATGAAGTCTCAGTGCCAACCCTCCCCCCATACAGTAGGCAGACCACTCTTCTCCAAGTGGCAGCAGTGTGAGGGGAAGTGATAGCCCCACCCACAGGAATTAATCTGCCCCACCTGGTGGTGCCTACACCTGACAGCTGACCACAGACTGACTGGATTAACAACTGAGGGTGACAGACTAAGACAGTGGACCTCTGGGAATCTTGAACAGGCTGCTTAGGCCCAGACTGGGACACAATCTGATGTCAACAGAGGCCGATCCAGGAAGTAAAGAAAGTGCACCTCTACAAGTGTATACAAGACTAGGTGGGTGGAGTAACTCTATCAGCTAACTGTAGGGAAGAACCCATCAAAGAGCAACACAACATAACAAATCCAAGTACAATCAGATAGTCCAAATAAACAGCATAAAGGGCATCCCAAGGGCATCAAGTTCAGGAGATCAAGGAGTCTGCACCACTGAATCTCACAGATCTTCTACCCATAGAAGGTCACAATACAAAGACAAGAATTTCTTGTCTTTCTGTAAGAGGCAGAAACAAATAAGAGTTGCCTAAAATGGGGGACAAAGAAACAACCCCACCATCAAAAGGAAAGGAGGAATCCCCAGGAAGAGTGTTAATTGAAATAGAGGCAAACAAACTATCAGACATGGAATTCAAAATAATGATTCTAGAAACGCTCAACGAGCTCAGTGAGCTCAAAGAAAACTAAACAACTCCAATGGAACTAGGAAGAACTCCAGGGAAGCTACAAGAAACTTACTGATAACTACACCAACACTAAAAAGGACATAGAAATTATTAATAAGAACCAGAAGGAAATGAGGAATACAATTTCTGAACTGAAGAGCACAGGAGAAGGAATCGAAAGCAGGCTAGATAAAGCAGAGTCAGATCAGTGGGCTGGAGGACAGCGTAGAAAAGAATTGCCAGACAAGCAACAAAATGAAAAAAGAATGAAGAAGTTTTAAGAGAGCTGCAGGACAAAATGAAACCTAATAATATCCATATCTTAGGGATAACAGAAGGAGAAGAAGAGGAGCAAGGGATAGAGAACCTGTTTGAAAAAGTAATGCCAGAAAACTTCCCTAACTTGAGGAAAGAAAAAGTCATGCAAGCTCAGGAAGCACAGAGGGTCCCAATGAAGATAAACCAAAACAGGCCCACTCCAAGACACATAATAATTAAAATGGCAAATTTCAAAGACAAAGACAGAATCCTAAAGCATTAAAAAACAGCTAATAATATAAAAGGGGGCTCTGATAAGGTTATTAGCTGATTTTGCAACAGAAATGCTACAAACCAGAAGGGAATGGCAAGAAATATTCCAAGCAATTAAAAACAAAAGCCTACATCCAAGACTACCATACTCAGCAAGGCTCTCACTCAAATTGGAAGGTGAAATAAGGAGTTTCCCAGACAAAAGGTAGCTCAAAGATATCTCTACCAAACCAGCATTGCAAAAGATGCTAAAGGGTCTACTTTAAGAAGATGAAGAAACAAAGAGAAAGACAAACAGGAACATAGGTATAAAGGGAAAAAATGGCAATGAATAAGTACCTATCAATAATAACCTTAAATGTAAGTAGATTAAATGCACCAATCAAAAGACATAGGAAAGTTGAATGGATAAGAACCAACTTTAACTTATGAATGCTTAAAAATAATCTTGTTCTAAGTAAATTTTACTAAATAACATGTAGTTTTATTGTACCTGCATTACTGCACGTTAAGTTTTCTTAGATTGCAATTATTTCCTAAGTTGGGAAAATTAAGTTACTTGCAATAATTCTTAGAAATATCAAATGCACTTAAGGAAAAAAAAAAAAGAAAATGTGGATGTATATTACATACAATGCATGCTATCTTTCTTGTTCACTGTTACAAAATGTGTCTGTTGGTGTATAATATACAGATGTTATTAGGAATTTAAGTTCTAAATATCAACCAACAGGTAGTTGGTGTGTTGAGAAAGTAGTCAATCTTTAAGTTAGAAAAGATGCTGAGAATGAAGACTAATTTGGGATGGAAGTTACCAACTACTAAACTATATGATTCATGTACACAGGCAAAATACAGTATATTCTCATACTAGCCTTTAAGTTAGATGAGATTCCTTTCAAACAGATAGTGGAAAGAGATATTTCTAACAATGAAGGCTCCCAAACTGAGGATACTTGGGAAAATATATTAATGCTATAGTAAACTTCATTATTCAAATGTGAACATACCTAATCTCTACCCCAACAGACTCTTAAATAGTTCAGTGGTTAGTTTAGGACCATGTAAGAAGTCAACCAAAAGTTAAAAAAATAACTAGAATACTATTCTACAAATCATCTAAATCCTAGATTATTTTTTGTTCATTTTTTTACCTCAAATTAGTAGACATCATAATTTCTACTATGTGGGGAGGAGCTGAGCACTGCAAGTGCCATTATTTCTGAAGGCTTTAACAAGTAAAACATATGTAGAGGAGAAACAGAGGGT
The DNA here is from genome assembly GCA_004026585.1 of Noctilio leporinus. Lineage (NCBI taxonomy): Eukaryota > Metazoa > Chordata > Mammalia > Chiroptera > Noctilionidae > Noctilio > Noctilio leporinus. Next base: position 72,797 of record PVIW01005741.1, read on the forward strand.
ATTGAAAGAAAGATCTCTGCACAGCAGAAAAAAAAAAAAATCAATCAATCTACTATCTAAGATCAAAAACTCCAAAAAGAATAAGTTGTAGTTCCAGTAGCTTAAAATAAAGTTGAGTTGTATTATTGGAGGGGGTGGGATCTGACTTAGAAACCACATTTGTTTTTTGCTGTGGGTTTGGAGCTGTCCCTAGGATAGCTTTCATGAAAGTAGTTCTGCAATGCACCATTTCTGTGACATATTTTATAAAAATAGCATTCCAGAGTAAAATAAGTTTTAAAGAAAAATTTACTACAATATATCTAAAATGTTATCATTTAACATGTAATAATTATATAAACTATTGATATACCTTAAATTTTTTGTATTAACTCTTCAAACTCCAGTATATACTTTATAGTATATCACAATTTGAACTAGCCACATTTTAAGTGGCTACCATATTGAACACTGCAGATTTAAAGAATAAAGAAGACTAAGTCTTTTGGGAATAAAAATAGAATTAGTTTAATTTATTATTATTTTTTTTAGCTCAGGAGAAGTCTGTCTATAATTAATCAAATGTATGTAGAACCTGGTAAGGATACTTAAGAGAGGAGATCTTTTTCAGGGACAAGAAATGAAAGAAACTAGACCAAAATATTTCTAACAGAAATTTTTGAAGGCATTTAATAAAATTATGTTATTAGACACTGTCACAGGGATAGAAATATGTTTTCTAGTGTATTATTTATAAAATTATGTATGTGCGTAAATATATTTGTGCATGTGTTTGGTAATGTTGCAACTGATATTACCTAAAAAGGAATTTTTTTTTTTTTTTTTTAAGATTTTATTTCATTATTTTCAGAGAGAAGGGAAGGGAGAGAGGCAGAGAGGGAGAGAGACATCAATGTATGGTTGCCTTTCACCTGCCTCCAGCCACAGACCTGACTGGAGACCTGGTTTGCAACCTGGTTATGTGCCCTGGCTGGGGAATCGAACCTGCGACCTTTGGGTTCGCAGGCCGGCACCTTATCCACTGTGCTACCAGTCAGGGCCTTAAAAAGGAATTTTTTAAACAAATGAATTACTATAAGCATTTTGAAATAATGAAAAGAAAATTTTGTATTAATATGATTTGAGAGAGCTGACAGAAGGCAGTAATTAAATGATGAATTGTCTGGATGTGAAAAAAAAGAAGTACACATTGATGGCTACAGAATGGACAGGGGGATATTAAGAATAATAAAGGAAATGGAGAAGCCAAAGAACTTACATGCATGACACATGTACATGAATTAACGGGGGCATTGCCAGAGGGAATGGAGGGTACTAGGTGGAGGGGGGGAAGGGAGAAATTGGGACAACTATAATAAAAAATCAATAAAAATATATATATTAAAAAAAGTGCATGTATGTAGTTTTTTTAAAACTAAAAAATAATAATAAAGGAGAGATGCCTTATTTCATCCAGTGGGAAAAAATTACATGAGTCAAAGGGGTACATATTAACTCATTTATTTGAACTTAAAAATAAACTTAGGATTTTAACATAGAAAGTAAGTTTTACTTGATTAGCTTGTATTATTTGGTTGACTAATTTTGTAAACTGAGTTATATAAAAGACTTTTCTCATTCTTCCTTTTTAAAAACTGAGATATAATTGACATATAACATTATATTGGTTTCAGGTGTACAACATAACAATTTGATATTATGTATATATTTGAAAGGATCACCACAATAAGTTTAGTTAACATCCATCATTACACACAGGATATTTTTTATTCTTAAACAGAATCTACAACTACAAAGTTTTATAGAACTGTATCTAAAGCAAATCTACACTATATAATATGTCTAAAGTACTTAAAGTCATAACAAATTCCAGGTATCAACTTAAAAATGAGTATTCATAATTTTTGAAAAAAATTTAGAGGTTATATAAGCAAAAGCGCCCCCCCCCCCCCCCCCCGCCAACCTCCAAAAACTACTGTCTTCTCAGTCTCAGATGATACATACAAGATTTGGATGTTCTTTTTAGTCTTGATTATAGAAGAACTTAAAATGCCTCTCCATTAGGGAATATACACTCATAGAAGGATTATAAAATTTTAAAATAAGTGAACTAAATATACTAGAATCAACATGGTTTAAGCTCAGAAACTTATTTATATACTGTTTAAGAACCAAAGCCCTGGCTGGTAGCACAGTGGATAAGGTGCTGGCCTGTGAACCCAAAAGTCGCAGGTTCGATTCCCCAGCCAGGGCACATAACCAGGTTGCAAACCATGTCTCCAGTCAGGTCTGTGGCTGGAGGCAGGTGAAAGGCAATCATACATTGATGTCCCTTTCCCTCTTTCTAAAAATAATGAAATAAAATCTTAAAAAAAAAAAAGAACCATCCAAAGCAGTACTACATATTATTCACAGCTACATTTGTAGTAAAAACATATAAAATAAACAGGAAAGATATTTTGGTTACCTCTGAGGAGCTAAAGAGGGTAAGAGAATTGGTGGGGGGCAAGGAGACTTTATCTGAATCTATCATATTTTATTCTTCCCATTAAAACAAATTAAATATGGCTAATTGTTAATACATACTAAATTTGAGTGGTAGCTACATAGCTATTTATTTAAAAGACTGGTAGTAATAGATGAAAATTCTTTAAAAATAAAATTACTTACAGGCCAAGGTGGTGGGACAGAAGTTACCTCTGGAGTATGAAAATAAGCAACACCATTATGATAAGTGTAAGGATATCCATTTGAAGTTGTTAGATACATTGTTCCAGCTGCTGGCATTATACTGGAACCTTAAGTAAAGATTAAATAATAATTGAAATGTTAAATTTAACTTTGAAAATGTAATTTCTGAACACTGGAAAATGTTTATCTTAACAAACCTATCTATAGCTAGAGAAAAAATTGAATGTTATTTTTTTGAATATTTTAATTTCATATGTTAAAGTATCTTGAAGTATATTATTTTCAAATTCACTATCTTAGAACTTTTATTAGCTTAAGGTGAAGAAAGAAACAAGTTCAATAAAGAATACTAAAATTTCACCAATGCAGATTTTATTATCAGTCAAATAAAACACAAAGCTTAACTATTTAGGTTATCAGCAAAATCATTATTTAAAAAAATAAAAGTGATATATAATTTATTTATGATATAGATACTGTAACAAAATTCCTAAAACTTTTTAGTAAGACAGTTTATTGATAAAAGGCCAAAAATGAGGGAAGCAGTGAAGTTGGAGGAGATTCTACTTTCTTGAAGACATTTTGGTTCTACCCTACAAATTCATTGGATCTACTACAAACAAGCATTTATTCATGTTATGCCTTTCTTTTATGGTCTCATTTTTGCTACAACTTTACAACTGCTGCTATTGTAAACATGACTACAAATCTTCATGTAGCTAGTTTTGGGTCCCCATCTCTTTTCTCAAGCAAAATTAGGTATACTCTTTCCCACAAAATTAAAAAAATAGTATTTTCCCAGGAGGATACTTTACAAATTTAGATAAACCAAGTTAGATTAAGTAATTGACCAGCAAGTTTATATAAATTATGGAAATTGGCAATCCTCCTTTCACTATATCAATGCTTCTCAAGATATAACATACATTAGAGTTGCTACACAGTTTATTAGAATACAAATCCCAGGGCCCCATCTCCAAATATTTTGATTCAGTAAATCTGAGACAGGGCCTGAGGATGAACATTTTGTCAGATTGCAAGTGAACAATTGCTGGCTGTATACCACACCATTAGAACTGGCCTACCACTTTAGACAGCATTACTACTTTTTGGTTTTTATATTTTCACTGCATTTTATCAAGTATTGCTTATTTTAATGATTTCCAATTTGATCCTTTTGAGATTCTGAGGAAAGCCATGTACATTCAAACACAATTTTGCACACAATCCAGGAGTTCATGGATTTCCTTCCCTTTTGTCTCACTTCCCTAGTTTAATAAAGGCATTAAACTAGGCCCTGATGATAGAGTCAAAAAAGAAAAGAGGAAGAAAAAAAAATCAGTGATGCTATGGTCTCTATTTTCATAGAGGTTCTGATGGGCAAGACAGTCATTAATTATACAATGATTAATTAAATACAATTTTGATAAATGCATAAAGAGGTAATACAAAGTACTATACCGGGTAATATAATGTACTAGGCTGAACATTTAATATATATGTATGTATATGGAGCATTTGTGAGGACACAATGTTTGGTCTGAGCTTTAAAAAATGAATGGGATGGGAATGAGATGGCAAAGAGAATTCTAGATAAAGGAAACAGTATTTCAGGAGTATGGTACATTCAGAAGCTAAGAGGACAGATAACTAAAGCATGAAATAAGAATAGCTCAAAATAAGCAGAGAATATCTGGAAAAACATGTACTTTTTGAAAGTATATTTTATTGATATAGGTATTACAGTTGCCCCAGTTTTTACTCCTTTGTCCCTCTCTACCCAGTACCCTCCCCTCCCTCCAGCAATTACCCCCGCTCCTTAGTTCATATCTATGGGTTGTGCATATACTTTCTTCAGGTTCTCCATCTCCTATACTATTCTTAACACCCCCTGTCTATTTTGTACCTACCAATTATGCTGTTTAATTGCTGCACTGTTTCCCCTATTCTCCCCCTTCCCCACTGATAACCCTACAAATGATTTCCACATCTATGATTCTTTTACTGTTCTAGTTGTTTGTTTTTGTTTTTATTTTTGAGATTCCACTACTGATAGCTGTAAGACTGCTGTCATTTTAATGTTCATAGTTTGATATTCTTTTTCTTAAATAAGTCCCTTTAACATTTCTTATAATAATTGTTTGGTGATCATGAACTTCTTTACCTTTGTCTTGTCTGGGAAGCATTTTATCTGTCCTTCCCATTTATCTTTCTAAATGATAGCTTTGCTGGATAGAGTAATCTTGGTTGTAGGTCCTTGCTTTTCATCACTTTGAGTACTTCTTGCCAGCCTCTTCTTGCTGACAATGTTTCTTTTGAGAAATCAGCTGATAATCTTATAGCAATTCCTTTGTAGGTAACTCTACTTTTCTCTTGCTGCCTTTAAGATTCTCTCTTTTCTTTAATCTTTGGCATTTTAATTATGGTGGGGCTTGGTGTGGTTCTCTTTGGGTCCCACTTGTTTGGGACTCTGTGCTTCCTGGACTTGTATATCTATTTCCTTCACCAAATTAGGGAAGTTTTCTTTCATTATTTTTTCAAGTTTTCAATTTCTTGATCTTCCTCTTCTCCTTCTGACATCCTTATGATTCAGATGTTGGCACCTTTGGAGATATCCCAGAGTCTGCTTATACTATCCTCACTTTTTTAAACTCTTGTTTCTTTTTGTTCTGGTTGAATGGTTATTTCCTTATGTTCCAAATTATTATTTGAATCTTGGCTTTCTTCTCTCCACTGTTGGTTCTCTGTGGATTTTTTAAAAATTTTACTTAGTGTAGCCTTAATTTCTTCCTTTATGTTGTTGCTATAATCAATGAGTTCACTAAGCATCCTGATCACCAGTGTTTCCACCTCTGCATCTGATAGGTTGGCTACCTACATTTTGTTTAGTTCTTTTTTTGTGATTTTGTTCTGCTCTTTCATTTACGCCATATTTCTTTGTCACCTCAATTTGACAGCCTCCCTGTGTTTGTTTCTGTGCATTAGTAGAGCTGCTTTGCCTCTCTGTCTTAGAGTACTTGTTAAGTTGTACGGGATAGGGCCTTAGGTATTCATAGAGAGGAGCAACTCTATTCACTGCACCACTGTGTGGGTGGAGCCTTGGAGAGAGAATAATGTTGCGGCCTGGCTTCTGGAGGTTTGCCCAGCACTCACCCCATTTCCAGTCACTTCACCCATTTCCTACATGCAACTGATGCCCTTCCAGTTGTTGTCCTGGTGGTGAATCCCAGAATGGGTGGGTTTGCACATGTTCCAAATTTGTGTGGGCCCTGTCAAAGGACTTTCTTGAGAAATTGGCAGTTTCTTCCTTTCTTCCACCACCCCAGTCCCCACTGGGTTTTACAGCCAGAAGTTATGGGGCTTTATCGACCAGTGCTGGAACCCTGGGCTGTGTGGTCTGACCTGGGGCTTGGATTACTTGTTCCCAAGGTATCCCTCCTAATTTTTATCCACAACACATGAATGTGGAACTGCCTGTTTTGCTGCCACTGCTGCCTCTCCATACCACATCTCTTCACCTCTCCCACCTACCCTGTGTCTCCACCTCTCCCACCTTTCTGATTGAATGTGGCTTCTTTAAATCCTTGGTTGCTGACTTACATATAGTTTGATTTTCTGGCAGTTCTGGGTGTTTGGAGGTTAGCTGTAATTATTTTTGTGGTTCCGTGAGGAGGCGAAGTATGTCTACCTGTGTATGCTTCCATCTTCGCTGGAAGTCCAAAATACACACTTTTGAAGATCACTCTGGCTGCCTGGTGTATGATGTGTTGAAAGGTAACAAAATTAGGTTCAGACAGAACAGTTAGGAAGCTTTTACAGTAATAAAGGCAAGCCAACTGGTTAACTGGGACTAGAATGTTGGTAACAGGGATGGGAAAAAAATGGACAAATTGAAATAATTTTGAGATAAGAATCTCTTTCATTTTATAAATGTACTTTTAGTACTTATTATTTCTTTGTGAAAATGTAGAAAGAGCTTTGGGATAAAACAGTACTGGCTTTGAAGGCTAAGATATGCCATTCGATTAAGTTGTTTAACCCTATTCTTCCCAAATTTGAGCATGGAATGGTATACTACTAAATATAAAAAGGCATAGGGTGAACAAGATAATCTTCCTACAGAGTCAGTTTTACACAAAATTGTTTTTAGGAAACGTTTTTAATATTAAAATAAAGTATAATATGAAACAGGATACAAATTGTAAATAATACTTTTACATAAAACATGAGACTTGAAGGAAAATTTGGAATTCTGGTATGCTTATTGGGTTAAGGCCCACACATGCCAAGATTAACTTTCCTCTACTTTTAATATTTTAAGAATATTTCAGCAGAAATGTTTCTAAAACAATGATTTTGTTTTTATGTGATTGAATTTTTAATTTATAAAATAGAACTAATAATACCTCATGGGCTGCTGTAAAGATTAAATAACGAAAACATGGAATACTTATCCTTGAACTAAATAGTTCTTAAATAACCATTTGTTTGAAAGCATATGTCATAGTTCTAATTAATGTTCTATTTTTATTATCTTGTGCGTCATAATATGAACTTATACCTACTGTTGGGGATAATGGGCTTCTAAAGAACCATTACTACATGGTATAGCTTAACTTTTGCAACTAACAATGGTAGTCTGAAAATATTCAGTATTCTGCCACATTTAGTGCTTTCCATTCTCAAGTGTCAGCCTACTGAGGACATTCAGTTATCTTCTAAATCTGGGAACCCAACTTTTTTGGCACCAGGGACCAATTTTATGGAAGATAATTTTTCCATGGACTGGTGGTGGGGGAGGTGGTTTTGGGATGATTTAATAAGCACATTATATTTATTTCTATTATGATTACATTATAATATATAATGAAATGATTATGTAACTTACTATAATGCAGAATCAGTCAGAACCCTGAGCTTGTTTTCCTGCAACTAGACTGACCCATCTGGGGGTGATGGGAAACTGACACCTGAAGTGTGCTGCCTACATCCAGTCTACTACATAATCTCATTTTGCTTGCTTTCACCGCAGAAAACCCTGCTTCACAAAGACAGGATATTGGAAATGGAAGCAGGCTTTCAGTGCTTTTGTGGCAATCTCAGGATATTCTACCTTGACTTTAATCTAGAATGTATAGAGCTTTGAAGTTGTCTCAAATGTGCTTTTAAGGCTACCATCATTTGTAATCTCAAATAGTTGATCCTCTTCTAGCACAAAGTCTATTCACTTGACTTAATCACAAATGGGTCATGGATCCATTCCTCCCCAATTGAGGGGTCTTTTGTGGTTGGGAAGTAATACTCAAACTCTTTTGAAAGCTAGAAAAATGATCATGCACCATTTGGGAGAAAGAAAGCCCTGGCTCAGTCTCTTTCAAAATCTCTGCTAATGTTTGAAACATGTCAAAAATCCCACTGTTCATTTGGCACCCCCATAATTCCAGTTTGACTTTGGATGTAGCCACTTTATCTGATGACTTGAACATAGTTGTTGAAATGACAGATTGAGTTCATTGAGCATGTTGAATATGTCACACGAGCAAGTTTTGTGACCCATTCTGTCACTGAAAGATACTGCAGTTGTGACTGTTTTTCTAAAAGAAATTTCTGGACCATCTGTCATAACTCAAAAACTCTGGCCAGTGATTTCTCTTTAGAAAACCATCTCAATTCTGTGTATGAGAGGACATATGTGTTATGTGTCCATCTCCTCACAGAACTGCATGAACACACATGCACTTTAAAGTGGTTGATAATTTTAATCACATCCTACAAAACGTTGTTAAGTTCAAGTGAAAATTTTCAGCTAGCCAGCATTTCTCTATGGATGACACAGTGCATAGATTGATATTCAGAAGCAACTTCTTTGACCACAGTAGTGAAACCAGAAAGCTGTCCAATCATGGCAGCCACTCCTTCTGTGAATACTGACAAAATGATCAATTCAGTTTTCTTGATATGTAATCATTCAAAAACTTCAATAGGTCTGCAGCTGTGGCGTTGCTTGGCAACAAAAGTGCACATAACATATCCTCAGGCACATCCTCCTGAAAAATACATCATACAAAAACAAGCATTGTTGTCTTGCTGTCAACATCAGTAGACTTGGCCAACCTGTGTTGCAACCTGGGTTGCATACCATTCATTAATCCTCTCTAACAATTGTGCCTGGATATCCTCTGCTATTTCATCAATTCATGTAGTCATGGTGCTAGCCAAAGAGGAACATATGCCACCTTCTGAACTGCAGCCTTTCCTAAAAGTTTGCGACAAATGTCCTTAGCAGCAGGCAGGATCCACTCTTCACCAATAGTAAAGGGCTTCTTAGCTTTAGCAATGTGGTGAGCCACTGAAAATGATGCTCTCAGTGCAGGCACATTTGATGAAGTGGCGGCCTTCAATAATTGCTTCTGTTCATGTTTACAATTTTTCTTTTGAAAAACTCCAAAGGCTTATTTTTCAATGTAATGCAGGGTGCTTGATCTTCATATGCTGAAGCAGTGTTGAAGGTTTCATGGCTTCTTTGGATAGCCAATCACCATGTTATAAAAAACAGGCTTGCAGAATATGAATCATCTACTGCAATGAACTCATAATTTAAGTAGGACTCTTGGTATTTCCTTTTAAATGCAGCGTTCTTTTTGTTGAGTCTTAGAGCCTTCTGCTGTCTCATCATCAGGTCTTTCCCCTTTTTCAAAGAAGCCCTCCAGCAACGCTTGGTTTTTACACATTTTGGCTAGGGGTAACATGTGGGCTCACTGCAACTGTGGCTGAGACAAGTACAAAGTGCAGGAAAGAGGCAGAGATGGAAATGGTAAATAAAATAGCATGCGGGCCACACATGGACTAAAATGTGTTGGAGTCTGACTTAAGGCCTGCTACCAGAGGCAGCTTAATTGTCACTTGCCACTCACTGATAGGGTTTTATGTGAGTCTGCAAGCACCTGATTTATTATGGTCTCTGAGCAGTCAAACCTCTCGGCTAATGATGATCTGTATTTGCAGCCACCCCCCAGCGCTAGCATCACGGCCTCAGCCCAACCTCAGATCATCAGGCATTAGATTCTCATAAGGAACAGGCAACCTAGATCCCTCACATGTGTAGCTCACAGTAGGGTTCATGGTCCTATGAGAATCTGTCACCGCTGATCTGATGATAGGTGGAGCTCAGGAGGTAATCTGAGCAATGGGAAGCAGCTGTAAATATAGATGAAGCTTCACTTGCTCACCCATTGCTCACTTTCTGCTGTGTGGCTTGGTTCCTAACAGGCCATGGACTGGTACTAGGTGTTGGGGATCCCTGTTCTAAACTGATAAATAGGAAGTCAAAATGAAACTTGGTATCTCTTCATTTCTAAGTCCAAATCATAACAGTCCAAATGAACAAAATCTATTAATTTGTTAACAGATACATAATAACTACCCAATGTTTTAATCATTCTAGTAGAGACTAGGACAGAGATAAAGAAGAATAAGAAAATTTAGTTACTAATTTTTTTTTTTTTAGTTACTAATTTTATGTAAAGTGTGCTCCTTCTAGCTGGGCTGTTAGAGATATTTTAATAATTATAGGTAAAAACTATAAAGATACCTAATTTAATAAATGGAAAGAGTGAGGAAAAAAAAGGAGTTGAAAGCACTACCAAAATTTGAGGAAGGCATATAATTTGGCCAATTCTTAAAGCTTTAGTGATTGTTTTCAGATAATTATGACACATGTGGTTGGATTAAAGAACATACCATGCAATTAGGAGTTTCTGATATTGGGTCTGTATTTTAACTTTCATTACTTTTACTCTAATTTTAACTTACTTTTATAATAAGAAAATTTTCTAATTACTGATTCTAAATTGTCTCCAATTACTTTTGAAATTTAAAATATTTTAACAAATTTTTCCTTTAAAGATGTAACTATATGGAATATACATATTTAAGCATCATTATCCATGTGAATGTTTCCCTAGCCAACTTTGCCAAAATAACTCTAGTAAATGAAAGGTATAGAATTTTAATAAAATATAAAAATACTGGAAAATACATTAGATGTCAATACATACGAGGGATCCCTACTTGTTGTTTTCTTATTGCGGGACCGATGTTTAGTTTCTTATCCTTATAATTAAGTTTTTCAGCCTAAAATAAAAAATTAAATCATTTTATTATCTTGACAGTATTGCTTATAAAAACTAATAAGAAAAATTATTAAGAAACCATTTTAAAATTCAGACTATAACATTCTTTGACAGCAGCAACAAGGCAGTGGAAAGGGCAAAGTCTTTATAGATTTAAACAGATCTGGGTCTGACTCTTGGTTCCAATGCTTTCACCCTAATTCCCCATCCGAAATCCAGTAAATCCTCTGTTCATGGAACTTTGGGAATTAACCTACTCATTAAAATTTATTTGTGATCCCAAAATCAATACTCATGGCAATTTAGTGGTTACAGCTAACAAGAGCAGAGTTGAAAAATTTTGAGTTGCCTGACACATAAGGTCCCAAAAGAGGTTAAAGAAGGCAACACTGTCTTATTTAACTTTTATATTGTAAACAAGTGTTCTTTTTGTGTTCTATATAGTGCCTTGTGTTTTGCATTTTTGTCTTTGTTAGTGATTTTGCTACATAAAATGACTCAAGTGCTGGTTAGTGTTCTTAAGCATAAGAAAACTGTCATGTGCCTTATGGAGAAAAGTATTAGGCTTAATTTAGGAATGAGGTCAACATTAATGAACCAATAATATATATTAAACATGTCTTTAAAAAGAAACATACATAGAAACAAACTCATGTATTGATTGGTTGATAAAAACATGGCCAACAAAAGCTTGTGAACCTAGTTCTGTATTTCTTCTACGAACAGCAGTTCAATATTTTCTGAGTACTTGTGGTGACTTTATAGAACATTGCTACTATAAATAAGGAGAATTGAGTGCATATGACTTAATATAAATATTAAATCTATTTTTTTCCTAAAAATTAAATGTTACATCTGTTAAATCTGAAGTTATTACACAGAACTGTAGTCTATGGATTTTTTTTCTATGAATGTTCTTAGTTTATATAGTTTTCCATAGGAGAAAAATAATCTTAGATAACCTCATTCTAGGAATCCATTCTTGTAGTGATTTTGAGGAATTCAAAGTGCTATTAACATTTCAGGAAAAAATATAGCTCCAAGTTCTTAGTTTAAGCAAATAAAGTGAAAAATGATAACTTCACAATTATACTGTAATGTTTTGAAATTTGTTTTTCTGCAGATAAGTTTCTCTTTAATACATTTTTATTAATTCAATTTTTTTGGAGATAGATGTCAATCATAAGATGCAAATAAGTTAATATTTTAAGCAACTGATCATTGCAATGGAACCCCACTAGTAACTAAATAACTCAGAGGATTATTTTCAAATTAGGAAGTTCCAAAAATAAAGTTAAATACATTATAAAATCTTACCTCTTGTAAAATTTTTTGTGCATCTTCTTGTGTTTCAAAAGTGACGAAACCATACCTACATAAGTAAATTATTTTATTAGGATGTTACTTTAGACTTATATTAATATTTTATTTTTAAACTTTGTTTTCTAAGAATGGGCCGCTATAGGAGTGAGCATTTTTCTATGGCGCACCCATAGGGAAAATTTAGGAGAATTATTCATAGCTTAACACCTCTTCTTAGAGTCAGGGAACTAAAAGAAAAAAAAAAAAAACCTCAGGGATCGTGAAATAGTTTCAAATCTGAGCTGTACAGGCAGAAAATCATGACATATACATGTTCTGGCTTACAAATTGGGATGTGATAAATTTCAGTCCAGAGCAATAATTTTTTAATTTTATTTTTTATTTTGTATTTATTTCCAGAGAGAGGGGAAGGGAAAGAGGCAGAGAGGGAAACATCAATGTATGGTTGCCTTTCACCTGCCTCCAGCTACAGACCTGGCTGGAGACCTGGCTTGCAACCTGGTTATGTGCCCTGGCTGAGGAATCAAATCAGCAAACTTTGGGTTTGCAGGCTGGTGCCTCATCCACTGTGCCACCAGCCAGGGCTAATAATCTCTTTTTAAAATAACAGAAGTTTGGCTTAAACAGCAATCAAAGTAAAAAAATAAAAGTTTTTAATTAAAAAATTTCAACACAATAAAAACATTTACATTAGCAAAGGAGTATACAATGTATTATTTACTATTAAGAGCACAGAAAACTGGATCATTATTAGGACATTTCCCAAACAAATTTAAAATACATACAATCCTGACTTTACATCGACTTTCCATATGTAATTTGTTACCTTTAGAGTATAATTCATATAATGTTCAAGATACAAATACAAAATCAAAAAAGCCAAGCTAGGTCGACAGAAAGAAATGAAAGAAATAAACATATTCTTCCGGAACATAACTTCTATTTAAATAACTTAAGAAAACTCTTTTGAGTAGCATTATATTATTTCTTGATTATTTTCTTAAATTTATAATAACTATGTTATATATAAAGTTTCTTTCTCTAACAAAAAATTTCTATTTGTGGCTCTGGCTGGTGGCACAGTGGATAAGGGGCCGGCCTGTGAACCCAAAGGTCACTGGTTCGATTCCCCAGGCAGGACATATAACCAGGTCGCAAGCCAGGTCCGTAGCTGGAGACAGGTGAAAGGCAACCATACATTCATGTCTCTCCCTCTCTGCCTCTCTCCTTTCCCTTCTCTCTAAAGATAATAAATAAAATCTTTAAAAAAATTCTATTTGTTCAAATATTCAACAAAGGTTAAGGAAATATTTTTACACCATTATTTTTGGTAGAACACATACACCACCCAGTGGAAAAGGCGTAAAATACAGTTTACATGTATTTCTCTGTGATTTTCAATGATTAAAAATGAACATTACCGAATACTGCAAATTTTATTAGCCAAACAAAAAAGTATCATCTCACTTTTTCCTAATAGTGTTCATCATTATGAGGAAGCATCTAATTTATTTAGAAATAACCTCTCTGCAGAATCCCATCTCTTCCAAAGTACCAGTTGTTTCCCACTAATATAACTTTCTATACACCTTATTGTTCCCTTCTCTTATGCCTATATATATACATCTTGCCTCTCAAGAAAAAAAATACAATCTTTCACTGATCTTTACTGCCTTAACCATTTTCTTTAACTTTGTAGTCAAACTATGTAAACTATCCTTTTCTTCTCTGAAATTTGGCTTTTGCATATTATAATCCACTGAGATAGCTCTAATGTCAAAGTCCTACTGCTTTCTTCTGAATTTTGATTTTCCTTAAGAAATGAAAAATTATTCTTGAGTTATAGTTTTCAAATTAGTTCCTTAATTAAACCTCTGAGGCACAACCTACAGACATTCCTTTGTGTCAGCTTTATTCAAATAAAGCTCTCTTTAGCCTAAAAGAGGTATACAGTTCCAAAAGTATCTGATTCTCTTAGCTACTGGTTCCTTAGATACCAGACATTAACTAATCAACATTAAGTGCTTGCTCTGTAACACTGAATGGTCACTTAACACATGCAAGAATAACTTGCCAAAAATTACAGTATCTTCCTCCATCCAAAACACACAAACAATAGGGAGCACAACGGAGAGCACAAAATTCTCTTTTTAAAAAATGGAACCAAAGTAAGTAAGCATACAAAACCTAGTAACCTAATGAAAATACAATTGTTAATTCTATGCACTATCTATGGTGATACTGACCCTTTAGACACTCCAGCTCTGTCATTTACAATCTTCACTTCTTTTACAGACCCATACTGGGAAAAAAATTTTCTTAAATCATTTTCATTTGTCTAATGGCATAGAAAGAAAACACACATAATTTTTTTTTAATTTATAAAAGATGAAACAACTCTTATGCTTGTTTTGGAGGCAGAAAAAATTTTTAAATAATAATGTGAACATAAGACTACTATTCATTAAAATAGTGTAAGAAACCTTTAGGTTATTAAAATCAATATATGTAAATACATGCCTTTATCCCCTGTTTTTTGAAAGTTCGCCTTACAACACTGCTTTTCTGGAAGATTAGTGCCTGTTTTAGGTAATGGAATGAAAATCAAAGAGGACTTTTGCTTTTACAGAAAAAAGCAAAAAGTAAAAATAGCATTGAGTGTTTGTTTTGCAGTGAGCCCTTACAGAAGCATCATGCAAGCCAAGCAAAAACAGTGACTCTGCTGAGCTCCTTCCCCTGGAACTGCACCCAGCACTCAGCATCAAGCAGCCATAGCTTTAAACTGTGTCTGCGAGCATTTGTGCTGTATTTCAATTTATTTTGTGCATCCCTGAGTAAGATGTGTTCCTAAGGTATCAGAAAAGCCTAAGAGAGCTTTTAAGGATGTAATGTTTAGCTTAAAAAAAGTACATAATTATTGCCCTGACTGGTGTGGCTTAATGGATTGGCACCAGCCTGCAAACCCAAAGGTTGCTGGTTCAATTCCTAGCCAGGACACAAAACCGGATTCCAGGCCAGGTCTCCAGCCAGGTCTGCAGCTGGTGGCAGGTGAAAGGCAACCATACATTGATGCTGCTCCCCCTTTCTTTCTTCCTCCCTGCCCTTCTCTCTGAAAGCAATAAATAAAATCTTTAAAAAAAATATGCAATTAAATATATTTGATATGATTTGATAGGTTGTTCTGGGGGTCTGGGAAACACTAAAAAGTTTTTCATATATAAATACTTTCTTCCTTTATCACACTTCAGTTTACAAAAGGTATCATAGGAATGCTTTACTTTCTGAAAGTGGAGGAAACCTCTGTTACCAGAGAGACCCACAGTCAAGGCAGTGGAACTAGTAAGTTATGTTGGCCTACACCAGTCACTATTTTAATCAGAATAGTATCCTGAAAGAGTAAGGTCTTAGGAAAAGAATGTACTTCCAAAAGTACTTAACTTAGTTTGTGATAACAATAAAGTAGCTAAAAGATTTAGTTTTTAGATATTTTATTATACTTATTATACATTTTGGCTAAATACAGACATTATGATGATATTCAAAATAAAAATTTAAGTCATAATTAGACTATAACATATAAGATGTCTCCAAAGATGGGTTTGGCATATCTGGTTTTAATTAGTTTCATAATAGATTATTATCTTTCCTAAAGTATTTGTACTAAATTCACTGCAATTTCATTTTTTGGTTCAGCTATAATTGTCTGCCCCCAAGATGAGTTTTAAATATCCCTAGAAAAAAATTTTCTTTTTAGATATGTGTAAACACATGCTTAACAGCTTTATGTCTGAGTTCCACTACTACCTTGCTACTTATATGCACTACTGGTTTCTAGTTAGTAACCTAAAGCCTGCTAAACTGGATGATGACAGATACTGAGTTAATATAAGAATAAATGAATGCCTATTTATTTGTTTGTTTATTTGTTTGAGAGGGTAAGGGAGGGAGAGAAACACTGATGCATGGGCAAAACATTGATCAGTTGCCTCTCGTACATGCCCTGACCAGGGAAGGAACCTGTAAACCAGGAATTGAACTGGTGACCTTTTGCTTTGCAGGACAATGCCCAACCAACTTAGCCACACCAATTAGGGCTAGATGAATGCCTCTTCTTTCTGGTATAAAGATTAATAACCCAATTTTGCAACTTGACTTCACTGAAAAATTAAGGAGACAGAAAATTAAGATGATTAAATATTAAAGAGAGATAGGCTATAGGCTTCTAAAAAGAAAGCTTTTAAAAAGTTTGAGACTGCTTGCTGCTACATAAAATGTTTCATTGGGAGCAGTTATCTATGATTTTGGAAAAGGTATAAGCATTAAGGGGGGGAATTCTAGCAGTTACCCTAAAGCTATGACTGCATTGTAACAATGCCTTCCAAAATTCATTTTGTAGTTGCAGGTTTCAGTAAGTTAGAATAACTTAGCCATACAAATGTTTACATTTATTGATGATTTACTTAAAAAATATAAATTCTATATATTGTTGTAATATAAATTCTAAACAAGAATAATCAACTTGAATATTTATGGTCTGCTGTTAATATTTTCCATATTAACAGAAAATCTTTTTAAAAACAAGCATTTCACAAGAAATCATCTTTCTTACTTTTTTTTAGTGAACCAATCATATAGTTGCTTAAAATTCATTATTTTGACAAATAAATTAAATGTAATGTTCCTCTTGAGCAGGAAAAAAATTCTATCCAAATTGACAGATTGGCTATAGGGAAATAGTAAGGTATCACCAGCAAATATCATATCCTAATGGCACAGTACATATATATATTTTTAATTAAGAAAGATAACAACTCTCCCTGTAATTTCCAATACATAACATGGAAGCTTGAAAATCTTTCCACATATCTACTTGGAAGTAAGGACATATTCTACTTAAAATATCCATGAATGTCTTTTTCTGTAGGTGTACACTACCACTTCTCACACGGGGATGCTGCAAAATGAGTCACAGAGTATGACTCTGAAATAGCTGATTATATTGTTTAAATATATTACTGTTAAGATGCTTTATTCTGACAAGAGCACAGGCTTGTTTTAGTGATCAAATTTTAAATTAGGTGATAGAAAGCAATTTACAAAAGATAGAAATCTAGGCATTTACTCAGGATTCTGAAGTGAAAGTTGGGATAAAGAAACAGGATTTCACATGGACAACAGGTGGGATTGACTTTGGGGGGAAAGGGTGGGTGGGGAGGGGGACAGAGGGGAGCAAAAAAGGGATGGATGTAATACAACAACAATGAAATTAAAAAAAAAAAAAAAGAAAAAAAAAAGAAACAGGATTTCAAAGGACTAAATTTTCTGCGGTTTTTGGAGTTGTCTTTTGCAAATTATCATCACTTATTATTTGGGCTACTGGCGTACTATGCAATAAAATATAATTAGTGTTGTATGGTGAAGTGAAAACTATGGAGCTATGAATCAGAAAACTAGGATTCTAATCTTTGTCACTAAGTAGCTAAAAGCCTATACACAAGTCAATGAACTTCAATTTCCATGTACCTGAAATTGGACAATTATATATGCTTTATTTAGTCTCTCTTGTTTTAAAAAATACTCTTTATAGTAAGATAATTTGAAACAGATTAATCATTTTACAAAAGGAAAATGTTATTTTTATAGTTGCATAAGAAAACTATTTCTGAGAAATAAAATAACTTACAATGCGAAAAACACCCATGTTATATGCATAAATAAGTACCTTAAAGTCAATTCCTCCTACAAAGATGCGATTAGGGATCACTGTTCCATATCTTGGGGCACTTGTTGGGTTATTCAAAGGCACAGGTGACACAGGATTAGGGGATGAAGATAACGAATCTGTTTGCGTCTGATTTGATGTTTGCTGTAAAATAAAATTCTTTTAAACTTTTAGCACTGGATATACTTTTTGATGCAGGCTGAAAATATGTATTTTTCAAAAAGATAAATTGTTTAAATAAAACATATTTCAGACTTTAATTTTATTCTAATTTATGAAGATTATAATTAAAGCTAATAACTGTTGGGGGTAACATAAAGATAGAAGATGTAGACTCCACTACAGGGAAGAACTTATTTAACATACTTACGTTAATTATTATTAATTATACTATTTAATATTATAAATATTAAGGAGGAATATTAAACTCAAAAAGAAGTTTGAGAAAGAGAATAGCAGCCCTGGAAAGTTAGGTGCTGACTTAGCATAACCAACTAGGTCCTGGTGGTGTTAGGAGCTGACTTAGAACTTCTAGCGAGGCTGTGGTATTCTCTTGTTTACAGAACACCAATATCAGCAAGACTACTCTGTGATTGTTGAAGGATCATGTCTGAACACTGGCAAAAACAAAAGCATTGTCCAAACCACAATAATAACCAAATGTCCCTCTTTTCTGGCTTAAATGAGTGACTGCTCCTTCTTTATCAATCATAGCTTTAACCTAGATCTCTTTTTCTTGTCCACAAGAATTAACATAATAATCATGCCATTACTCCCACATCTTGACTACATGCATTTCAGAGTAAAGCTTTTTTTTCCTTAAACCCTCTCTAAAATATGCTTACAACAAGCTTAACATTCTAACATTGTCTTCCTGACAGGCCCTATGGTATATACCCTAGGAAGAGCAACGATTCAATAGATCCAACTTTATACCACAGGTGTGTTCCTGGGGGTCTCTGGCTAAAGAGCACTGATAAATTAATAAACACTGACATTCAACTTCATTGTTTTTCAGCTCTAACATCAAATTTTAATTTTCCTAACATATTTTTAATTCTTCACCTGAGGATACATTTATTGATTTGAGAGAGGAAGGGACGGAGGGAGGGAGGTGAAGAGAGGAGAAGAGAGAGAGTCAGAGAGAGAGAGAGAGAGAAGTATAAAAGAGAACCACGGATTGGTTGCCTCCCAGATCTGCCACAACTGTTGATCAAACCCAAAACCTAGGTGTGTGCTCTAACCAGGAATCAAACCCACAACCTCTTTGTGTATGGGACAGCGCTCTAACCAAGCCACTCAACTATGGCTAACATCAGATTTTTACATACACTTGTCAGTTTGAAGATTTCACTAGAAAATTATATAGCTAGAACTCATTAGTGTATATTTTTATACAAACGACTTGAGCTAGTACATATTCATATGTTCAGAATTCTAAGTCAGGAGACCTAATTTAGATTTTAATAACATATATTAACATACGATCCTTTGCACAATGACAAGATTGCAGGCATTTAAGGTACAAGGTACTTCTGAAAAAAGAAAACTTGAGAATAAAATTTGAAGAGAAACCAATTCAAGAACTTGCTAATTATTTTCCTTTTAGGAACTAAACAGACTTCTGGGAGTGTCTAACATACTACATGAGTACTTCAAAAAGCTTTAAGTTTGTAATTTCAATTCTCTGAGATACAAATACATGAAAATGAATTTCAATTTAAATAATGGAATTGTTTTTTTAAAATTTGTTCATTAGCCAATAAAATTATCATCTCAAAATTAATCTCTGCAAGATGTACAAATGACTAGGTCAGTGGTGACTATGAGGCTAATGGGTGAACCTTATGGGTTTTATTCTCCATCTAGTGTTAAGGGAGAAAAACACATGCTTTCTAATAAAGAAGTTCATAAAAACACCTATTAAACCACAGAAAAGTCATCACATTTACTAATGGCTATATTGTTGTTTCCAATTAAAGAAACTGGAAATCCATTCTTATCAACATCCTTTGTGGGCATTTGGAATTATTTGTAATTTCAGTGATGATTTATAGGGCATGGTGCCCAGAATTGATGATTTGGAGATGCTTAGTTTTATTTTTCAACTCTAGATTTGTATTGCTAGAAATAACAAAATAGAAGATATAATTTCCTCTGCCTGTTTAAAGTGTAGAAATTACCTATCTGCAATAAAAAAAAAAAATCAATCTTCACGAAAACAAAGAGTTCAATAGGTGAGCTCATTTGTTCTCAGATTTGTTTAAATAAAAGTCAAACTCATTTTTTTTTTTCCACTGAGAGAGGGATGACATGAACAGAAGTGAACAGAGTGCTTTATTTCCAGCCTTGAGAAATTAGATGATACTGAGAAGAAAAAGCATCAACTTCTACATCCAATACAATTCGTTCTCCAACTTCTAAGGCTCCTGCTCTATTGTAGGTTCCAACTGCTTTTTCTCATTACCACTCATTACCTTCCAACATAATATATAAATTTACTTAGGTTTATTGTCTCTCTCTTTCCACTATAACGTAATGTTAACGAAGGGAGAAGTGTTTTTGCCTGTTTTGTTTACTGTAGCATTTAAAAGAGCGACTGTACATAGCAGGGATCCAGTAAACATTTGTAGAACGAACAAATAAAAGAATAAATCATTTCTTCTTGCTCATGATATGCCAAAAGCAGTCAGTAGGCTTTCCACTACAGTATGAATCATAGCCTAGAAAATACTCGAATGTTAGCAGTAACGTAGCAATGCATTGAGGTGAACACCAATGCCTCAAATCCCGCTGGCAATAATTTTGCAAACGTATAAAAAGCATCCAGGTAGGTGCTGTTATTGCGTTATTAGACGGGTCGTTAGCTTAGTCAACGTCCAGTACTAGAGAGTTTATTAAAAGTCTCCTCCAAAGCAATGTGCCTCACTACCGCCCCCCCTCGAGCAGTCATCTCGAAACCCTGCATCTACTTGGCCCACGGAGAGGAAGAGGGCGCGCTAACCGTCGCAGTGGCGGCCTCGAAGCTCCTTCCCCTCCGAGGCCAGCAAGTTGAGGCGCTGGAGGAAATGGCCGCAGAGACAACTTCCTCGGGTTCTCTCGGGTCATCCTGAATTTGGGCACTGACACGAGGCTCCACACCCTCCCCACCTAAGTGCGGGAGGGATAAGAAGGCTAACCAGCGAGAAATTTTGCCCCACAGACCCGCCAGCTGCTGTGGCGGGAACCCTCAACGGCACCGACCCGACGTCGGCCTCGTGCGTCGCTCACCCTGCGGCCCTTGCGTAGCGCGCGCTGATTGGCTGCTGCGCTGCAGGGCGCGCGGCCTGCGCGGCCTGCTGCCCCTCCCCCTGCGGGGCCCAATCCCCTGTTCTCGGCGCTGTGGGTGCCCACGTCCGACCTGGGCCGCGGGCGCCTCCCCCCAGGTCGCTCGGGCCTTGAGGCCCCGTCAACTAGTCGAGGGGAGAGGACGAGCCTTCCTCTCCGACGGCCCCCGACAGTGGGCGGCCCGGCTGGGTCCTGCTGCAGCGGGTGTCAAAGACAGCGGAGCCCGCTTTCGGCGGGAAAAGCAGTTTCCCCGCCGACACTCAGTCTAGCACACAGGGCGCTGCCGTCCGCCGCCTCCCCACACCTCCCCGCAGTTTCCGACGTCCCCCGGGCCGCCCGTGTCGCCCCCAGCCTAGTGGCCGCACCTTCCCGAACCCACGACACAACCCGACGGGGCTTGAGGGCGGGCGGCCCTTCCCAGTGGTCGGTGGGGCCCCCTCTCCACGTTTCCTCCTAACAAAATCGCAGGCGCTTGGGCTCCAGCCCGCGTCCTTTCGGCCTCTCGGGGACGAAGCCCGCGCTGCTCCTTCTCCCCGCTACCCCGGGGCCGAGGGCCCCGACCGCTGTACTCACCGCCCCAGACTCGCTCTCCATCTTCCTCTACGCTCTTCAGAAACCCGGGGGAAAGGAACAGAAACCTAAAGTTTGAAAGCACCTTCGCACCACGGAGGCAGCACCACGTTTTCCGACGGAGACTCCCTCTGGCGGCGGCGGTGCCACGCTGCAGGGGCGCAGGCTCGGACCCGGGCCTGAACCTGCCACCAGAGCGGCGGGGGGAGGGGCGGGCGACGACGTCGCCGGCGGCGGGGCGGGCGGGCGCCGCAAGCGGGGAGGGGCGCGGGCGGGCGGGTTTCGGCGGTGGCCCGTCGTCGCCGAACGGGGCCGTCTGAGGGGCAGAGCGTGCGGCCAGGCGGGGTGGGCGTGAGGCGTGCAGATCGAGAGCTCTGTCCTGGGGCGGCTCTCGCCTGCTTTCGGACGGCTGGGAAGGAGAGAGCGATTATGCCAAGTTCCATGCACCGGCCGCTTTCCCTCTTCTCCCCTTGGGCGGACAGCCGGCCTCGGGGACTTGGTGCGTTTCGCTAAATTGAGGCGACCTCAGGCGTTACTAAGGTGCGAGGGCCGGTCGAGGGGCGACCTCGCAAGGCTCGCGCAAGGCGAGGAGGGCAGTTGCCAGAGTCAAACTCTGACCCCTCGGGCCTGCCGAGCCAAACCCCGGGGCTGCGGAGATCAGACACCGCGCGGCACCTGCTGTCGCCGTCACTCACCCCGCCGAGCGGGCGGGGCGGCGCGGGCCGTTTGGGCCGGACTCGCGGCTCAGCCCCGCCTGGGTCGGGCGCCCGGCGCCGCGGGCGGACCCCGCTGAGCGCCGCCGGCCCCGGTGCAGCCTCGGGAGCCAGTCGCGACGAAGCCGCCCGCGCCCTGGGGCGGTGAGGACGGCGCGGCTTGGCCCGAGCGGCCAGTAGCCTTGGGATCTTCTTTGCAGAAATTATTTCTAAGACATTGCTGAAGATTATGTTATGTTGGCGATATATAATCTAAAACATAACCGAGTTGTAAATAATTACAACGAATTAACATGTAATAATGGTGGTTATTACTATAGCTATCGTTTATTAAGACCTCGCTTTGTGCCGGGCAGATTACTTTATACTCAACATATTTAATCGTTTCATTCTCACAGCCTTCATCTTGAAACTCCTATTATCCTCACGTTACAGGCGAGGAAATGGAAATGTGTAGGTTGGGTAGTTTGAGGTCTAAAGCTATAGGAAATTTAACGGGGCTCTCTCTGACAACATCAGCAATAACTTAAAATAATAATTATAAAACTACATCAGCAATAACTTTGGTTCTCTCTATGTAAAAGTTTGACTTTAGCTTATTTTGCTTTCAGGATAAAGGGTTAAAAAAAGAAGGGGCGTGACTATATTTTAACCTGTTCAAAGATTAGCTTTTAATACTATTTACAAAAAAATAAAATGGGAACAATTTTTACAATTGAATACAGTTCAGCCAAAGCACCTGAAAGTCATTACACATTTCTGCATGCAATATAAACTCATTTTTCCCAGTTTTAGTGCCTGTGGAAATAAAGACTACAGACCAATTCAAGGTAAAACATATTCCAGAGCAGAATAATTTTGCATTCAATACCATTCATCTTCTTTGGGCATTTTTCTAGTAGTAATGATGGATTTGATAGATATCGCTATCCTCTCTCTCTCTCTCTTTTAACTAAAAACAGTTATTTTTGAAGGGTATTCACCACAGTAAGGTGTTCACGAATTAACAAAATTTAGGAAACACTGACTTTGGGTCAGTGTTGGGTGCTAGGGGAATATATTGTATATACAATATGGTAATTCTCTATTTTGCTTCTCTTTTAATTCTTATATCAAAAGTAGCTTTTGATCTTAAAGCTTATATAAATTAGGTGAAACATATAATTCAACTTAGTAGACATTTACAGAGCTCCTATTATGTGTGATACATAACTCTACATACTATGGGAGTTAAGAGGGTAAAAAAGATCTTACCTCTGTCTTCGAGGTGTTTTCAATCTAGAAGGTGAGAAAAGACTACTCAAAAACTGCTCAAAATACATCTAAAGTTATTCATAATAATTAAGATACAAGCATACATATGAACTATGCTCTGACATCTGTGGAAGCATGGAAGACAGCATGGAAGCAGTGTTCAGAGCTGGGTAAGGGCACCATTAAGGCTGGAATGCTGGTCTGGGGGAGAAAGTAGGAAGAAAGATATTGAGCCCTTGTCATGTAGCCAGCATTGGGCTAGGCACATTCTTTTAAAATTTTCCTTAGTTACTGTTTTCTCTCTCTCTGGAAACCTAGACCTTAGAATGGTAAAGGTGACTGGTGTAGTCGCATTGCTATTAAGTAGTAGATGCGGTTTTCAAAACTTAGTTTGGTTTAACTCCATTGCCCATGCACAATGCACTCTGCCATGTTATTTGTATCCTACACTAAGGACTTAGAATTCTGTTCTGGAGACCTTTACAAATAGAAGCTTATTGAATTAGGAAGTTACATAAGAGGAGCCAAAGTTTAGGAAGATGTTTTTAGAGAAGAGAACAGTTTTTCAGGGACTGAAAACAGAATTGAATTAGGAGGACACTGCTCAGTGGCAGCAATGAGAATAAAATACTGGGACAGGGTTAAGGAAAACTAGAGGAACTGGGACTGTTGGGCATGGGTGATGATGGAGGGGGATCATGAAGAGCCTTCAGAAGTCTCAAGTTTCAGAAGCTGTAGATGTCAAAGTACAACACAATAAATAGCAAACCTAAATATCCCCCTTTTGTTTTTATGATGATCTGTGGTAGCATCCCATTGTCTGTCATCTGTTTTCCTCACAGTCTGTTCAGAGCATAGTTATTTGTTTTAGGGATTTACCTAATCCTACCCTCCTTGCTTACCTCCCCCTACTGGCAGATCTCTTATTCCTGCCTCTTGAGTTTTCTAGCTCCAGATTCCAACTCTTAATATCTATTTCAGGCAGCTCTTTTCTTGATAACCCTTTGGATTTATTCTCTAGCTTTTAGAATTAGGTAACCATGAACATACTTCCTGTGGACCAGCCTTTACTCTAAGACAGGGGGTATGGCAATAAGTAAGACTTGGCTCTTGCTCTCCAGGAGCCTGTGGCTAGTGGGAGGAGGAGCTAAGTAATAGAAAGTTTATACACTCATTGTGCTAAAGGTACCTGTAGAAGGGTTGCCTGGGACAGAAATAGCCCAGACCAGGGGGAGAGAGACTTAACATAGTAGATAAAACAGGAGAAGATCGATGTTTAGAAAAGGCTTCTGTTTTTTAATTTTATTTCTTTCTTGTTTCCAGGTCGGTTGACCTATTGTTGTATTTTGGAGGATTAATAGGCGCTTTCTTCTCTATGATGTTTGGATATTTGAAATATCCAAATAAAAAACATTTGCCTGAAGGAAGCAAAGAGTTAAGTTCAGATCTCCTTTTCCTCTTCAGGGTACATAAACTTAAACTTGGAGTGGTTGTTACACAGATGGTATAGACTAGAACAATGTCTGACTTATTGGAAGGTGCATTGTAAAAATTAGCTGGCTTAATTTGATTATGCTGTTTACTTTGAGCAACTACTTAGACACCAGAATATACAATATAGACTGTACTGTGCAGCCCTAAGGTAGGAACTCAATGAATATTTGTAGAATTAAGATGAAATAAACAGCTTTATCCTTATCCTTTACCATTTTACTTTTCCTTCTGGACTAAGAGTGAAGAACAATCAATCATTGCCAGAAAACCCTTTTCTTCATTAATTCATGCAATTGTGATTTGATAATTATACACATGCTTTCTGTTGCTTTTTAGGGGAAGATCACATGTTTGGAGCATCTTAGCTGCAGAATCCTTTGAATATTCTCATTCTCAGATATTTCCTTAAGAGTAAGTAATACTACTATTATATACAAAAATAAGGCATATACTGTAACAGAGCAGGGGCCCTCCCCAAAGTCCCCACAGCTCATGGTTTTGGGAATGGGGAAAGGAGATAATACAGCTTTTAAGGTAGTTGCATACCTATGGCAAGTAGGTAACTAGATAATAGCTTTGCTTCAACTCAGGGCAAAAGGGCCGGATGGTAGGCTTAACACACTAGCCTTTCCGGAAGGATGGATGGCAGGCTTAAGATACCTTTATGCTGCCCCCAAGTAAAAGGGTGGATGACAAGGTTAAGACACTCTTCGTTACAAGGTCTTATAGTGCCCTGGGTCAGCATTTAAAATAAGGGCAGGCAGCCCTAAAGAGAGAAAAGTCAAGCAGTCTGAAAGGGGATAACACGAGTCAGCTAGAAGGTCTGATGTGTAGGAGGACAGCCATGATACTTTGTAGGAGAGCTGGTCTGCCGTGGGAGAGGGCCATTTGGGAGGAATGAGTGTAGAAGAGGAGTAGCCATGAGGAAGCCATGAGACAAAAGGGGATTCAGCCATGCTGCCTGTAGAGAAGAAGCCACTATGCAGTTTGTGGTGAAGCTGGTCCATGGTGAGAAGGAAGAAGCAGCTATGCTGTTTGTGGTCAGAACTCAGCCGTGCAGCCTGGGCTAGTGGGAAAGCAGGCCACTGCTGCTTTGACCGTGCCACTCCAGCTGACTGCAAAGCCGAGGACTCCGCCTTGCAGACCTGGACTCTATTTGGACGCTTGGAACTCGGGACATATGGAGAGAACACTCCCTTATGACTTGTGCCTTTTCTGGGATTCACCATGATCCAGTGTGATGCGGCACACACTTTCCTGGACTATTATATGGAGGCTGATGACAACGTATCCCAGATCCTGAAGGAGAGAGCTGACCGATAAGGGATGGGGAGCTATTGGGCTTGGTTTTGTTTTAGAGCCTTTTGGGGAGCAAGGAAAGAGCCGAATCTTGTGGGAGAAAAGGGCTCTGAGCTGAAGTACTCCCAGCCCCACCAAGGTTGGAATATGGTAAATAAAGATCTGTTTTTCTCAACACTAATTGTTGGGTCTTACACCACGGCACCATGTGAATGAGCCTGTTTGCTTGGTAACATTATAGCGAGACTTTAGTGTAAGAATGATTACCCAGAGCATATTGTCTGCTTATAGACTCAGTCTTACAGTATTTGACTTGGCTTATACCTTTATTTTATCTTTACCTGCTCTTACCTGGCCACTAACTCTTTTGTTGTTTTTCTTTTTCTTCTTTTTTTAAAAACTTACTACTCTTTTTTAAAAATTTAATTTATTTTAAATTTATTTAAAAAGATTTTATCTATTATTTTTACAGAGAAGGGTAGGGAAAGAGGGAGAGAGACATCAATGCATGGTTGCCTTTCACCTGCCTCCAGCTACAGACCTGGCTGGAGACCTGGCTTGCAACTTGGTTATGTGCTCTGACTGGGAATCGAACCAGCAACCTTTGGGTTCCCAGGCTGGTGCCTATCCACTGAGCCACCAGCCAGGGCTTCTGTTCTTATTCTTATTCTTAAATCTGATTTGTATAGGAGGAGAAATTTTTCCTCAACCCCCTTAGGATCTTAGGCTGGGTCTAAAAGTTAAACTGACAAAGACAGATTAACAGGAAAAGAGCATGCAAATTCTATTGATTTTTTTTTTTTTAATTTTATTGTTGTTGTATTACATCCATCCCCTTTTTGCTCCCCTCTGTCCCCCCACCCACCCACCCATTCCCCCCAAAGTCAATCCCACCTGTTGTCCATGTCCATGGTTCCTTTATACTAGGTTCTTGTCTAAGCTGCTCCCCATCTTTGCCTCTACCTCTCCCTCCCCCCTACCCCGTTCCC